>JAQFVV010000352.1:732500-836482 GCA_028023455.1 Epiperipatus broadwayi | reverse complement strand
TTTTGCCTATGTAGTATATTTTAATAATTTTCCATGAGTAGAGCATATTTTATAATGTATGCATATTAAGAAGTAATAGTTTTGAAGTTGAGTGATGTTTTCTTATGGTCCTGGTGATAAGGAAAAGTCCCACACCAATAGTATATTTCAGAATTAGATGAGTTATTGTTGAAGTATGAAATGATATTTAGGAAGTTGAGTAATGTTTTTCTTATAGTCCTGGTGATGAGGAAAAGTCCCACACCAATAGTATATTTCAGAATTAGATGAGTTATTGTTAAAGTGTTAAGCAAAGACTTTATTTGCTCCTCATGTAAATTTCCCTTGGAACGTTTAGTTTGTATAATTGTGAAAATATATCTCTATGTTATTTAGTATGTGGCCAGATAAATAATTAAATTAAATTCTTGATATAATATTAGTGTCTTATTTTGTTGGTTGGTTTACGACATTGTCTGAAATGAAGTAGTTGTTTAATATTTCCTCAATAACTTGATAGTGTGTAGAAAATATTGTTTTCTATTATTGTTGCTTAAGATGTGACACACTCCATAATATAAACAATATTGCGAATATAAAAGTATAGAGTTATTGAAATTAAAACAGGAAATCAATGCTTTAAAACATATTATATTCATTTAACATAAAGTTATAAATAATCAAATCATTAGAATGAATATGATTTTAGTGCTATGCATAAAAGGTGTATGTATTTAAAATAGTTATTTAATTAAGTTAGCGAGAGCTGCTTTATTGATAGCCAAAGGTACAAATTTGCTTTATTTTAATAATTGATAGTAAATCCTCTCAAAATATTTATTGTACCAATAATGTTATGTTTAGATGAAACACTTAAGCAAAGCAGGTATTAAAGTCAGAATATTCAAGTTTTGTTTGTTAATTTTGCTTCCAAAAAGGTATGAATAATAAATAATGTAATATAATAGGGATAATCCCAAACTGATGTCCAAAGATTTATTTGAGAATTAAAATTATTAAGACAAGTAGTCTTATTATAAAATAATTATGTTAAATAAAATTATCAGTGAAATAAATGATTTGTTTATTTATTAAAAAACTGTGTCTTGAGTTACTCTTGTATACATTCATGTACCAATTACCACATCTCCACATTTCATACATCTATTATAAAATAACTATATTGTTTTATAGCTATGATATTAAATATGCTGGTATCTGATAATATTGTTGCCTCAATCCAGACATTATAAGAAACATTGCCACTTGATAAACGTATACAAAGGGTTGCCTAGTTAATCTATTGATTAGATAATGATGTGAGATTAAAATATACCTTATTTCTGTCATTATCTAATTGCTAAACACAGTAAAACATTTAGTAAATTTATCTCACTACATTTTATTATAAGTTAGAATTATAGATTCTGGGTCAATGTATTTTCTTTAATTCAACTGTGTTTTTTTTTTAAAATTTCCTGAGATCTTATTGTATATTCCTTGATAGGCATTAAGGTAGCTGTTTAGATGATGATATGCCAAGTCATAGAATTGTTTAGTGATATAATTATATCAAGCTGATATATGTTGAACTTGGATGATGGAATAAATTAAGTTGAAAGGATATTTTAATAATCTTTTTCTTTATCATGCATTTAATTAACAAAAGGATATATATATATATATATATATATATATATATATATATATATATATATATATATATATATATATATATATATATATATATATATATATATATATATATATATATTATATTTCTTCCTTCATTTATTTATAATTATATATTTTATGAACTTTTCTGTAACCTCCCACTAAGCTGAGATGAATGTAGACATAGGTAAAGAGTCTCGGTAATAATTTTATATTAGATATATTGTTATATTGTTCTATTCGTTAATAGAACTGGCGTCCTGGGCATTTACTCATATAATGTATATGAGCTGTGTTGTGAGCGTGGTTACAATATATATATATATATATATATATATATATATATATATATATATATATATATATATATATATATATATTGAAGCAGTCAATGTCTAATCATCATTGAGCTTCATGCTTAACCATCTACACTAACCTCCTATGGGGCCTGCAATTCAGACCTCACTGTAAATATATGCCATTCACCCACACACTGTATGCATAATGATCCAAAAACATTAATAAAATATTTAGCAAAGTAAAACAGTAGGGTGAGTGATGCATATATATATATATATATATATATATGAACGAAGCAATAATTTTATTTATTGCTGAATATTAGATGTTTTCTTTGTATAATTGTAAATATCTTTTTATATATGTGTATTTAATTAAACTAGTGGAATGTAATGACAAAGAAAGATGGGGGAGGGCTTGAAATACTGAAATTATCTTTATCTATAGTCAGATTGTTTTCATTAATTAAAATTATAAATCTTAATTAAAATTCTTTTTTAGTTGTTTTCAAATCTCTAAAAATAGCTAAAATGGTATTTCCAGCCTTATCTGTTTTATTTTGTTAATTAAAGATCGGAAGAGCGTCAAACATGTTTTTTTAATTAAGAGATAGCTGTGGGCAACTGAGATTGCATTCTTGGCAGGATTAAGGTGGATAAAAAGGCCCATAGAACAAAAGAGTTGGAGTTTTGAGTTGAGATTTTGGTCAGTTGAGTTGAGTTCTTTTTCAGTCAGTTACTTTCGAAGGGTTTCAAGACCGTAACATTTTAAGAAGTCAAGAGAAGTTCGGTGCTATGAATTGTGAGTAGAAAAGAAGCACTTTTTTCTTCTTCTCTCGAAGAACTGTCTGCCTGCCACTGCCATGTTCCATCTAGCTGACCATACAACATGATTACTTCTGACTGCTGATTGCTAATGATGCCACTATGCTGTTTTTTTTTTCTTAGGTAACCTTTTAATGTAGAACTGCCTTCATAAGTCAATACTTTTGTAATTTGTATTCTATAGTTCAACCTTCATATTGAAGCAATGGATCTGAAGCCCGATCCATGCTTCACATCTTCCTATAAACTTAATTAGTATTGTAGATCTAAATTAAGTTTATAGTTCAATATCAGCAGGGTTTTGCATTAGAGTTAAAAATAGTTATGCTTATTAAATGTGTATTACAGTTAAATATTTTATTTTAAATAAATTTCATTCTATTGATAAAAATTGTTTAACCTATTAGTCAAACATATATATACATCTAGCGTATATATATGAGTTAATGCAAAATTCTGCTGAAATAAAATGCTTATTCTATAGTAAAATAATAATATATTGTTGTTCAAATTTTATTAAAATATTTAGTATGATTTGATTTTGAGATAAGCCCACCAACATTTCTGAAAGAATGTATATTTTAATTAGTGAGCCGTTCAAGTCTAATTAAAGATGGCATTTTCTTTCGTGCTTTTTAATTAATAGAATTCCAACTTTAAAGTAAGAAAGTTAGAGTAAAAAACTGAAGTTATTTTTAGAACGTGTTGTTTTGAAACAAAGCAGCAAGGGGGGGCTTATCAAGATCTCAGATCATACAAACAATGGAAGGTAGCTGGCAGAGAAAGTATAAATAGTAGGGAGAACAAAAGAGATATTATTCAGACTTTTCTTTTTGAAGGAGTCATTTGATTCTGATTTTGCTTGTGAAGGCGATTTATTAAGATTTTTCTTGCTGTTTTATTTCCAAGTTTTCTGGAAAGTGCATTCAGATTTCTCTTGGGAGAAATCCGTCAGATTTTGCTTCACATTTAGCTTGTGCTTCAAAAAAAGTTATACAGCTGTCATTTTCAAACAATGGAGAAGTTGGAACCTGCTCCAGTTAAAACCAACCGTATTTTGAGGAAAATGGATATGCTTGGCTAGGCAAATCATAGCTTTGCCTATCGCCGAGGTTCCTAAATACCATCCAAAAATGCCTTAACATCCAATCAATAACCATATGAACTCTATGCCGTGTCTGGAGAACTTTTCATGGAAGCCATACTTCATATTTTCATTGTCCGGACAAACACCTATCGTCGGACGGATCAAGCCACGGACGTCGTAGGGAACATCACGGAAAAAGGACGGTATCGTATCTACTATATTAACTATCTCGTATGCTACTTTTGATTCATATTGTTTTATTGTTGTATTGAAATATATGTCTTTGCTATGTAAACCTTTTATGAATTAACCTTAAATATATTTTGGGATCATCTAGCTATATGTAACCTTTTTACCTTCGCTATTCTTCCGTACTAACCATTGTAAATATTTAGTATTTCGTTGCGGTTAAATTTAATAGTTAACTTTTTGTCATTTGAAATCTCTTTCCAATTTTATTTATGTTGTTAATTAAATCCAAGTCAGTTTCTTTTGTGTGCCAACTTGATCTCTTTGATAACACCTCTTTTTGTCCGCCATTTGCTTATCACGTATATTTGATTTAGCTATATACGTTCTAAGTCAATTTTAAACACGGTTTTTAGCGCAAAGCCCTAAGAAATGCTTTGCGAAAGGTTTTTATTATCTATCGTACTTTATCGAGAAGATCGAGTTGGAATTTTTTTAATAAAATTGGGAAGAAAAGAATTTGACCGCAAACCTATTAACTTGTTTTCTTTTTATTGTCTAATTAGTTTGTTGCAGTAATTTAGGGGAATAGCGGAGGCCCATTAAAGCCTTATTCATATTTTAAAGCCATTAATTAAACATTATTTAATTATCAAAAACTTGAGTTTCTTAGTTATATTAAATGCTTTATTTTTACTTTTCAATGATCCAGGCACGCAAAACGCAAACACCAACACATCTTTTTATGTACTTTACACATTTAGCTTTTAGCTCTTTAGGATTTCCCGTCCATGTCTCTTCCGCTGTTGCTAAGCTTTGTGGCCGGTTGAAAAATAATTTATGCATGGCTCAGATGGTGTTGTTTGTTTGTGATCAGGCCTCGAGAACAGGCGAATGGGCAGAGGTCATATGTATTCTTGATTTATATTTCGCGTATGGTTGGCCTTGAGGTACTTTCGCCTAGTATTCGAACTGGGTTAAATCAACACACATCATCTGACTGTCACAGTAGATTTTTTTTTTCTCCGCATTCTGGACGCCCATCGTGTGGCTATTCGAAATTTTTCCATACCCTGCAATGCCCTGTATAACATTCGTATGTGTGTAGGGTGTTTTTTCTTTTTTCTGTTTTAAATTAAGGAAAATATGGGTAGACGTATAATTTTTTTTCCGATTCTGACGCTGGCAGCGTGGACGAGTGTCATTTTTTTTCTTTTCTTCAAAAAATTTTTTAACAGTACCCTGAGAAGCTAGTTTTAGTTTAATGTATTTATATAAAATAATATATGTATAATTTTTTTCAAGTTGGTTTCCTAACGTGAGCTAAATGTCATTTTTTTAATTAATTAAGAAGTTAAATGTGCCATAAGCTAAACATTTTTTTTCCGAGTTTGATATATGAAATGAATATTTTATATTTAAAAAGTTAACACGCCGTCAGTTGTTTTTTTTTGTGTGTGATTAGAAAAGAAGATTTCAGAGTTAAAGTAATTTTTTTTCCCTAATGAGTAGTTCCGTCATGGCCAGTGCGCCATATATTTTTGTCGTATAAAGTAGATAGCTTCGATAAGGCGGAAGTGTCAAATATATACCCACCCGCCCTCCCTTAAATTAGCTTTCGTACTTTAGATTGTTTTTAGTATCGCTCAAATATGAAAAAGTTTGGAATAATAATGTTTTTCTCGAAATATAGTATAAACGGTAGTGTTAATATGTTGAGTAAAAAAAAAAAGTACAGTTACATAATAGATTTTTATTTCCGTTTGGATAAATTTTTGTAAATATCTTAGATAACCTTTTTTTTTTCGTTAATAGAATTTTTTTTTCATAGATTGAAAGCTTTGATAAGTCAAAATTACACGTGTCAGTGTATGGTGTTAACAAACATTTTTTTTCACTTTCTCTGCATTTCGTTTTTATATAAAATGAATGCTATAATCATGCAAAATTCTCGTTCACTGTTAAATATTTTGTAATTACGTGTCCTACCAAATATATATAAGTTTTGTTAATAAAATAGCAAACTTAATTTTCAACTTAATAAAGAGTAAATGCGTATGTCGTTTTAATTTATATTTTTGGATAACATATATGCCAGCCACCCTTTAGTTAAGATTTTTTTTTCTCCATTTCGGATTATGCTATTGAATCATTTATTGAGTAACCGTTAGGTGAAGACCTTTTGAGTAACCGTTAGGTGAAGCCCTTGTTTTTTTAGTGATCGTTTATGAAGATTCCTTGAGTAACCGTTTAGGTGAAGACCCCTTACACTTTAGAGTTCAGAATTGCTGAGTAGCCTGAAATAATAGGTCTATGTCTGCAATTGTTGCTTCCGTGTCATAGTTGTGACCAGCGTTACTTGCCTGAAATAATAGGAGTATGCGGTTTGCAATATGACATTTTTTTTCTAATAAAGCCATGTACATAATAATAAAAGAAATATTTGTATAGGTATATCTGTTTGTATATTTATATGTAGTCATATATATGCTTATTTGGTGTGTACATATTCATATATATGGGTGTATATGGTATACACTTCGTTATAGTTTGGTAAAACCCATTTTTATATAAATGTTTTTTTGAAACAGTTTTTGATCTCAATGCGTGATTCTGTAATATTGCTTGATAATTGTTCATCTATTTCGGGTTGTGACCAAAATGGTAGTTGGTTTCGATCCCAGGTTCATAATTCGGAGTGGCAGTTATCATGGGATTTTACTTCTATTTTTAATTTTTTTTTTGTGTATATATTTTATTTTGTTAATCGTACTTTAGGCTGTTTAAATTTTTTTTTGTGTGTCATGACCAAAATGGTAACTGGTTTCGATCCCAGGTCAGACAAATTACCGTACTTAGTTGTTATACGTCTTAGATTTAAGTAATATTGTGTCATTTAAAATAGCATTTACTTATTCATGCAGAGATTTTTTTTTTTTCGTTCAGCAGAATCAAATTAAATTTTTTTTTAAAGTGAACGGAAACGCAAAGTAAAATTTTAATTGCATTGAAATTTTATAAACCCTTATAAATGTGTGCTTGGATCATTATCCATTAATATGTATATTTGATATGGCCATTGTCTTGTCGACTGGCGCCCTTTTCAAATAAATTTGTCGGCAAGTGCAATTTCTCATATCGGATATCAAATAAACTAAATTATAGTAGATGATCAAAATAACAATGTATGCTTAGTGAGCCAAAATAATTTTAAACATGACATGTATATTTTGCTCACATATTTCTCTATATATATATACTTGTATTAATGTAAATGCATTTTTTAGTTGTTTCAGGTGTCAGAGAAAGCCAGGTCAAGCTGTAAGTGGATTATTTCAGTTATATTAACATAGCAATGATATTTTAATGAAATATAAATAAAGTAAAGTGAGGAGAATAATATGTGGTATAGTTATTAAAGACAGATACGGCAGGATTTTTTATATTTTCATGTATAAACAGATACATATAGGCATAGGGTTAAAATAGGACCTCGTGAGGTAGGCAAAGTTAATTTCTGAAAACATAAATAAAGAATTTAGAATACTGACTTATTTTTTTAAATAGAACTAAAATTTTTTCTGCACATACAGGATATAGCTCCTAGATATACATAATACAATATACTTATATAGATTGTATTAAAATACGTTTAGAAATAAATTGTGACTTTCTGTAGCAAAATAGCAAAAAAAAATGGACCAACAGACGGACGCACATTATGACAGCGAGGAGGAGGTAGTACTCAATATTCCCAGGAGGCCAACAGGTACTCATAATGAAGAGTATAACTTTGATGCTTTCATCAAAGAAGTGAGACATGAAAGGGAAATGATGATAAACATGTTTCAAGAATTCATGAATGTGACATCACAACGACTAAACCGTTTGGAGGAAAACATGGGTCTCCAGCAACAACATACCAGAACAAAAGTATGGCCAGATGAGGATACTCAGTTAAAATGGCAACAGAAACAAGATGATACACAACCTAAATCATTGATCGATAATGAAGTAGAGAAGGATATGTATGCATGGGACACGTCGGTCAAGCATCAAATACAGGAGGGAGAAGACAATGGACAGGAGGGAGAAGACAATGGACAGATGGATGTGGATAAAAAGAAAATGAACATTCATCAACAGATCAATCCAATCAAGGCGCAACAAGGTAACCAAATCCTTACGCCTATAATAATCAATCCGGTAACGTCTCCGGTGGCAAAATTCGTACATATACAAGGTTTTAGAGGGGAACCGGGTGGAAACCCTAGACACCACCTTGATAGTTTAAAGATGTTTTTCAAGTTCCAGAATATGACTGAACAAGAAAAAGTGGCGATCTCCAGTCATCATTTAAAAGAATCTGCCAGAGACTGGTGGAATACTCTATCTATACAACCGCAAACATTTATGGAATATGAGAAGGCAATAATGTCAATGTACTGGAGTGCAGAGCGGCAGGAAGGTTTGATGTATTCCATAATGCATGAAACATACCCAGCTAACCATCAAGAGACTTATGCTCAGTTTTTTGTTAGGCAGGTAAATCGCATTAAAGCCCTAACTGCATTCAATTATCCAGAAATGCAGATAGTAAGGATGATTAGACACAACATGCCATCCTGGATTAGGAAAATATTAATAGGCACTCAAATGCAGGATATTCAAGGCACGATTCGGATACTAACTGACATTGATTATGGGAACTTAGAAGAAAACCAAAATGATAGGGTCATGAACCCGTCCAAAAATACAAGGCAGTATATACCACCGGATCCCGGAAAGTTTAGAAATTAAAAACATAAATATAGCTAGTCAGACTAAAACAACATGGACTTAATTTAAAATATAGGAGAGTGAATGATGGATAAACCGTTTTATAGTAACATATAGAAAGATTATTAGTAGTAGCAAATTAAACATTACAGTGAACAAAGAGTAGGCTTGAACTCACCTGGTACAAATTCTTACCTCTGACCTGAAGCAACAGCATTTTTTTTTTAAAACATTTTTTTTTTGCTCACTAACTATTGGGAAATGAAGCAATGGATCTGAAGCCCGATCCATGCTTCACATCTTCCTATAAACTTAATTAGTATTGTAGATCTAAATTAAGTTTATAGTTCAATATCAGCAGGGTTTTGCATTAGAGTTAAAAATAGTTATGCTTATTAAATGTGTATTACAGTTAAATATTTTATTTTAAATAAATTTCATTCTATTGATAAAAATTGCTTAACCTATTAGTCAAACATATATATACATCTAGCGTATATATATATGAGTTAATGCAAAATTCTGCTGAAATAAAATGCTTATTCTATTGTAAAATAATAATATATTGTTGTTCAAATTTTATTAAAATATTTAGTATGATTTGATTTTGAGATAAGCCCACCAACATTTCTGAAAGAATGTATATTTTAATTAGTGAGCCGTTCAAGTCTAATTAAAGATGGCATTTTCTTTCGTGCTTTTTAATTAATAGAATTCCAACTTTAAAGTAAGAAAGTTAGAGTAAAAAACTGAAGTTATTTTTAGAACGTGTTGTTTTGAAACAAAGCAGCAAGGGGGGGCTTATCAAGATCTCAGATCATACAAACAATGGAAGGTAGCTGGCAGAGAAAGTATAAATAGTAGGGAGAACAAAAGAGATATTATTCAGACTTTTCTTTTTGAAGGAGTCATTTGATTCTGATTTTGCTTGTGAAGGCGATTTATTAAGATTTTTCTTGCTGTTTTATTTCCAAGTTTTCTGGAAAGTGCATTCAGATTTCTCTTGGGAGAAATCCGTCAGATTTTGCTTCACATTTAGCTTGTGCTTCAAAAAAGTTATACAGCTGTCATTTTCAAACAATGGAGAAGTTGGAACCTGCTCCAGTTAAAACCAACCGTATTTTGAGGAAAATGGATATGCTTGGCTAGGCAAATCATAGCTTTGCCTATCGCCGAGGTTCCTAAATACCATCCAAAAATGCCTTAACATCCAATCAATAACCATATGAACTCTATGCCGTGTCTGGAGAACTTTTCATGGAAGCCATACTTCATATTTTCATTGTCCGGACAAACACCTATCGTCGGACGGATCAAGCCACGGACGTCGTAGGGAACATCACGGAAAAAGGACGGTATCGTATCTACTATATTAACTATCTCGTATGCTACTTTTGATTCATATTGTTTTATTGTTGTATTGAAATATATGTCTTTGCTATGTAAACCTTTTATGAATTAACCTTAAATATATTTTGGGATCATCTAGCTATATGTAACCTTTTTACCTTCGCTATTCTTCCGTACTAACCATTGTAAATATTTAGTATTTCGTTGCGGTTAAATTTAATAGTTAACTTTTTGTCATTTGAAATCTCTTTCCAATTTTATTTATGTTGTTAATTAAATCCAAGTCAGTTTCTTTTGTGTGCCAACTTGATCTCTTTGATAACACCTCTTTTTGTCCGCCATTTGCTTATCACGTATATTTGATTTAGCTATATACGTTCTAAGTCAATTTTAAACACGGTTTTTAGTGCAAAGCCCTAAGAAATGCTTTGCGAAAGGTTTTTATTATCTATCGTACTTTATCGAGAAGATCGAGTTGGAATTTTTTTAATAAAATTGGGAAGAAAAGAATTTGACCGCAAACCTATTAACTTGTTTTCTTTTTATTTGTCTAATTAGTTTGTTGCAGTAATTTAGGGGAATAGCGGAGGCCCATTAAAGCCTTATTCATATTTTAAAGCCATTAATTAAACATTATTTAATTATCAAAAACTTGAGTTTCTTAGTTATATTAAATGCTTTATTTTTACTTTTCAATGATCCAGGCACGCAAAACGCAAACACCAACACATCTTTTTATGTACTTTACACATTTAGCTTTTAGCTCTTTAGGATTTCCCGTCCATGTCTCTTCCGCTGTTGCTAAGCTTTGTGGCCGGTTGAAAAATAATTTATGCATGGCTCAGATGGTGTTGTTTGTTTGTGATCAGGCCTCGAGAACAGGCGAATGGGCAGAGGTCATATGTATTCTTGATTTATATCTCGCGTATGGTTGGCCTTGAGGTACTTTCGCCTAGTATTCGAACTGGGTTAAATCAACACACATCATCTGACTGTCACAATATCTTAATATATATATATTATTTTATAAGCTTCTGCTAAATTTTGCTTTTAAACTCTCTCTCAGTAATCTTTTATTAATATCATGTATTTTAACTTACCTCTCATGCTTAATTAAATTATATATATAAATGTGGGCAATTCCATTAAGATTTTATGTATTTTGTTTAATGTATAAATATAATCTATTTTCTTTAATATGCCAAAATCGCTAAATTCGTGAGTAAGGGGGAAATAATTGTTTTACGTGGAAAAAGGGTGGGCTTTATTTAAAACTTATCAATAAAGTTTTCTTTATATTAAATAGAAATTGCTCGCGAGTTTGGTTTCATTTTAAATTCATTATTATTAAAGTAAATTAAAAACTTTTACTGTGGATGAATTTTGCTAAATTGGCTGCTTTGAATTTGTCTTTAAATTTCTATTTAAAAAAAAATCGTGAACCTTCACATAATTAATCCATTTCTTTTTTGCTGATGCCTGAAGGGCGAATTCTACCAGTTAATACATATTTGGGAATCAATTCTTTAAATATAAATGTTGTTAGTTTAATAATATTATAAATAGAAGCGTTATTATTCATTATGATTAGTTAAATGACTCAGAATTGAAAAATAGATTATTGCGCAAGAGGTTAGACCATTTCCAAACTTTAAATAATATTATAAAATTATATAAATGTTGCTGGCATACCTTTTCCTTTATTATGATATTTTATCTTTTCCATTTCTTGATCGTTTTGTTATTGGAGACATCGAAAGCTTGAAGCTCCTGTCCTACTTTTCAAAATTGTTCATAATCAGAGACTCTCTGTGGAACATAAAGTTTAGGAGGTTATGATATTATGTGCTGCAGAATACAGTGCATCCAGATTCTGGGCTCTCAAACCCAGACCCTCTTTCGATATCACTCTGCCAGAATGTGCGGGCATATCAACTCTAAGTTCGTTTTTCAAATATGCTTTAAAATGATAAAATATCCACAATCACCATGAAGGCCAGATTTCTTTAATGTATGCTAGTACTGTTACTCTGCTCTTTAATTTGATCACCATCCGTCTAATCTTAGTAAGTCACAGTGATGTGTTAAAGATAATGATTCATTTCATAAAATACCTTCAGTATGTTGATCTTAAAACTGCTTTCGTTTAAAAAAGCGTTATCGATTCCCAGAGACGTAAATCAATTTGTATAATTTATTCTCATAAATATTGCGCATTGTTTGTTTTTTATGTATACTTATTCTAAAGATGCTATCCAAACAATGCCTATCAAACATGTGTGATGATTTTAAGATTGTAAATAGATGATTGAGACCGTACATTTATATTTATTTGTCAAAATAATTAATATTAAATTATTATGTATCTTTCTGTGATCCGAATCTGTTCCGATCTTGTAGATTGTTTTATGCATCCACAGAATTTTATTTGTACACATTTGTTAATTGGCTTATTAACTCTGCACAAGTTATAAAACACTATGAAATTGTATCTGTACAATTATATTTATTAAATGAGTGATAGAGGGTATTTTATACAACAAAGTCCCAAGTCTTGTAAATAAACGATATTGTCCCAAGCGTGAAACTAGTTGGTAAAATATACATGCATTTTTTAATCTTTTGTAATATATATATATATTGATCTGGGTTCGAATATGTGGATTCGAAACACCGGCCTCTTAGGCAGAGAAGAACATACTCGGAGAGTATGTATGCCCAAACGATAGCTATAAAGTATATAACTAACGTTACATTTCCAGGACATAACTTCTTCTCGACTGTTGAGTTCAACACCAAGTTCAAAGCACTTTTTTTTGTTTGTGTATAAACATGGGCGCCAGCTATCTATTCAAGGATGAATAAATAACGCACTTTAAGCAATGACCACTAACTCAATGCCTAAATCCAAGACTAGCTCAGCTGTTTGTAATCACTAATAGATTATACTTAATTAGTGGTTAAAAGACTTGATAAATAATTTGTTAAAAAGAATTGACCAACAAATAAAGTTTAATTTTAAAGATAATTTATTAACTAACATTTATTTTCTAAATTTAAACATTTTATAATTCTAATAAAACACACACATATTTTAAATTGACATTTCTAAACTAGTTTAAATATTCTTGTTTACTTTCATAACAAAACACTGGTATTTATCTAATTTAACTAATAATATTGATATAAGGATCACACACATATTAACTCATGCACACACATAATAATATTAAAGTATTACATAGCATTTGAAATTTAATCACACACATCAATAGTTCATTTATGTATGATATCGAGTTCATATAATTAGACTCTTAGAGGATTCGCACGAATTAATGAAATGCAATGGCTATTACAGTATAAGAAAATAAGCAAATGTTTTACCTAGGATTTTGAACGTAGATTTAACACTTTGTTTTCTTCTTGTTTGTTGTTCTTCCGGTATGAATGTTTCCAGTATGAATGCTTCCAGCCGGCTGGGACATTTCATTGCTGAGTTTCCTGATTTTCACGATTATTACTATCGAAGACAATTAGATACGGACGGAGATTTTCTACGATGTTAAGCTGACATTATTTCACGGGCAGATCTGCTGTTTTCTCGGACATCTGGGCTGAAGGTGAATGTGCATTCCAAAATATTATCAGCACTGCATTTTGTTTTTTAACTGACTCAATTAATTTCCAAACTGCACTCTCTCAATAACTTTGTGAACTGAACTCACTCAATTAATTTATGGAACTGATTGTCTCAACTCAATTAATTTGTGGAATGAATACTGTCCGATAAAAAAGGTCTATTTATACCTGCGCCTTGTTGTCTTTCTGATATCTCCGGCAAATATATGTTGTCGAATTGATAATCTTTGATAAACGTGTTTTGAAAGATTGCTTAATTAGTAATAGCCATGCAAAAATGTATTGTTTTATATTAATTAATATCTAATAGCCATTGCCATGTTTTTTAATGATAATCTTCTTTAACTTTCACATACATTTTATATATTTACAAATGTACATATATACGCACATATATTTTTAATACAATTTACTATTTAGTTTTAACATTATTGTTTCTTTAATTAAAATTGAATGAAAAGAGATTTGTATGTTTTAACTTTTTCAAATTATATTTTTACGAATACTATCAAAAACTCTTTACTTCCTTTTATAACCCTTAGTTTCATTTCTCAAACCAAGACTCCCCCTCCCCCCTTTTGACTAATCAATTGTAGCTTTTTTATTTCAAAAACTAACGCTATAAAACTATTTAATTCTTATCTTTTTCGAAAACAAGCTGCAACAAATTCTTCAACATTTAATTTTTTGTTTTTCTTTTATGAAAGACTACTTTAATAATAATTTTAGATAAAAATTATATGTGCCTATATCAATATAGGTACAATATATATATATATATATATATATATATATATATATATATATATATATATATATATATATATGCGTTTGTGTAATATTTATTAAAAATATCTATTTCATGTAAATCCTGGTTTGTCATTTTTGAAGTATTATTTTCTAATTAATATTTAGAACTATTTTCTTTAGCTAAGAGCTTAGCATCAATAAATAACTATAATAAATGTATTTCCTGGGCTACTCCAATCTTGATCATCATCATCAGTCTGATCTTATGCTCTACCGCTTTGCTTATGGGCACGGATTTAAAATAATTTTACTGTGTCATCAGAATTGTTGTTCATTGGGTCAGAGATTCGAAGAATAGGCAAATAGGTTAGAATTGAGGATTGCTCCAGACCTGTGTATCTCGAGCATGATCGGATTCAAGGTACTTTTGCTTAAGATTTGAATCTTGTTAAGTGAGCATACTATTTTGACCGGTACAATATATATATAATTCCTATTTTTTGTTGTCAGGTTGGTGAATGTATATTTTTTCATAAAACTTTCACATGATCCATGCGAGTGTTTGCCTGCAAGACTTCCATGTGTCAAATTCACAGCCAAATTAAGATATTAACTTTATGCAATGGTAATAATTTTTCCGTTAATAAAAAATGCTCAGAAAAATAATCAGTATATGTGCTTTTAACTACAAAGTTATCGTATTTAAATTCTGAAGAAAATGTGATTACCGTACATAAATTCATGTTTTAAATGTGATATTTAGTGATGGGAAAATTTAAATACTATAGTAATGGTATTTACATTTACTTTTGGTTAGCAAAAAACCAGAACATGTGGTTTTAACTACATAATTATAGTATTTAGAATGTAAATAAACTATAATTACAGAACTGAAATTTGTGGTTAAAATGTGATATTTAGTGAGGGTAAAAAGATGCTTTAAAAATATGCTATAATAATTTATTATTAAAGCGCATAAATTCATGTCTGAAATGTGATATTCAGTGAGGGACAAAAATAGGTGCCATAAAACATATTTATATTTAGTTTTCTTTGCATATTGTTATTATGTTAGTCCAACATTAATAAAAAAGTGCTTACAAAATATCAATACATGTGTTTTTAACAACAGACATATAATATTGAAATCACAAAAAAATGTGATATGTAGTGAAATAAAAAAATAGATGCTATAGTACTATATTTAAATTTAGTTTTGATTTGTGTATAATTGAAGTAAAAATCATGGCCTGCAACTACATTTCTCACATTTAATATATAATATTAAAATCTGTTATTTACTTTATATTAAATATTAAAAAAAATAGCTAACGTAACTAATTAAAAAACACAGTCAGTTTAGACTGTGTACGTCTGATTATATAATATTAACTGCTAGAAAGGTTGGTGTTTACATATCTCATTATTTCATGTAGTATGGAAAAGTAAAATTTTAAAAAATATATAATATTGAAAAGTAGTAAATTGGAAATTTTGTCAATGTCAGTAATTAAAATACAGCTTTAAAAAATAATGTGATCAATTAAAAATATCCATGATTCCATTTAAAGGTACTTGAGATTGCTCTATATAAGTCAATCTAGTTAAAAAATAACTTTTCTCATTAAAGTGTCCTCTACTCTTCATTTTAATTCTTTCTTTTTCTAAAAAAATAACCATTGCATTGTTAAACAGTATTTTATAACATGTATTCAATTCATGAATATATAAAGCTGAATTGTGATAACTCTACTTATAGGAACTTTAGTCCTTTCATTAAGGCTAAATTTACTCTGAGCTATATAAATCTTACTACAACTACAAGAAATATTATAACTAATACCACAAATAGATTTACAATTGACTGTTTGAATCATTCAATAAAAAATTCAAATAATAACTTTCTTCCATGTGACCTTCATTCCTCCTAACAAATTACTATTCTTATAAGCCAAGTAATAAATTGATGACTTACATGGTAAAGACATAACCTCTTTATCATTACTAACCATATTTTTTTTTGTTCTTGTGTCATGGCTATAAATATTATTATTAAATACATGTCTAATAAATTCAACACGATGATTATTTTTTATTAAAAGAATGACATAAAGAGATGAGTAAAGAAAACTTTAATGATAAAATTTCTTGAATGTGAGGCAATCATTCTTATGAAGACATCTTTTGTTTTAAAGAGAAGTTGATGTTTGAAATGAATTATGGAAAGGTTTGGTTGTTTTACATTTATATGTTGCTTCTTTAGTTTGATTTTCACTTGAGAAGGTCTATTTGATAAGTAGATGAAACCATGGTAGTGTAAGGAATTTGGTAAAGTTTGGATTTTTTATATAGTATTGTATTCTTTATATATATATTGTGACTTTTTATTTAGGTCCCTGTATTTAATAATCCAAAATTTTAAACCTTAATAATATAGTTGGCATAAAAATGTTAATGAGTGGTTTTTAATAAACACTGTTTTGGATACATTAGGAATTTGCTTGAGTGGAGATTAGATTTCAAGCCCAGTCTAAGCTCTGACTAGACTAAAATAACAATTTAAAAGTATTATTATTGTTTGGTAGATAAATACATTGCTATTTTATTAGTTTTGAATAGCAATTTAAATAAATAAATAATTAAATCAAATTGTTAAAGTCTTGTAAAATAAATCATTATAGTAAATTATTTAAGCATATTTTTAGTACTAAACATAAAGCTGTCTTAATTAATAATGGATAGTTATTAAAAATGAAGCCAGAGAGGGTAATACTAATTATGCATACCCAAAATCATTGGCTAATTCACTCCCAGAGTGCAATATAATAAAAACTATATATGTTCTAACATAGTTGTAGGGGGGGGGGGACTAATTAAGAAAAACAAGAACCAAGTAAACACAAACCTCAGCTCTGATTTAAAATAAGAAAAAAATTAAAAATCAACAAAATTCTGAAATCTAATTGTATGGAAGTAGAATACCTTGCTGTCTAAAGATGTTTGAATAAGAAATCTTAAAAACCTTGCTATATTTTAAGCCATTTCCACGACTGCATATTTCCTAGGATTCACACTGGAGAAGGAAGTTAAAACCATGGAGATAAGTTTTTATTTGAATAAGTACTGATTTAAACCCAGGAAAATTCAAGCAAAAGTAAGCCTTTGCTTTTATGTTAAGTATATTTTTGAAATATCTTCTTTGGAAATGACATGCAAATCATTTATAAGTAGACTAAAAAGTTGATAATGTTTATATTTCGTGCGCTAGTCTTGTTATCCAGCAGAACGATGTTATGTGCTTGTAAATTAAAATATCAAGTTAAAAATAATAATAATTGGAGATAATATTAAAACAAGTGTTATATATGATATATAGTAAATAAATTTAAAAGCCATTTTGAAATAAGCTAACTTTTAATAAAGTAAATATGAAAATATTTTCGTAATGTTCTCTATAGTCTGCAAAATTTTATCGCGCGGCAACCTATGTAATGAAAGAAATGATCATTTGACAATTGATTAAAATGCTAAAAATGTCAAAGTGATAATTAGATAATTTTATTTATATTGATAATTACATCATACTTTTCTAATAAGAATGAAGTGAAATAAATATTTACTTTGGAATTTTCATTGAGAAATACTCGCCGCCGTTATAATAATGTTTACAATATTGGAATATGCTCCGACTGTTTAAATACAGCTACACATATATGTATTATTGTGCTGAGAGGAATAAAATTCACAAATAGTTTTAAAAGAAAGGGAAATATAAATATGCTACTTGTAATTAAATTCTACTAATTTTTCAGGGAAAAATTATCTTGATTTAAACGTAAATAAATGATTCTTGTTCTACTTCATTTGAAACGCTTATCTAATAAATCAATAAAGATTTTAATAAGTTTGTTTTGAAGTTTATTTTGAATTATCTAGAGCAAAGTAGATAAATTCATTTTTTTTTTAAAAAATCTGATACAATTAAAAACATGAATGTTAATTGCCTGATGAATTATCGCCACGGAAACTCTCAAATAATTTCTACTTTTGGATAAGTGTTGAATTTTGTGCTATTATACATACAACAGGATAACGAAATATATATGCTTAATCTAGACTGATTGCTCATCCTAATAACCATTTATATTATTCTAACTCACCAGGATAAATAACTTGGAACAGAGTATAAAATTTAATGGATAAAAATGTACACTTATTTTGTTTATATAATTGCTGTTATGTATATCACTTACGTGTTGTTTGGGAAATTTATTTTAAATATATACGTTTTATGGTGGCATGAATATATATATATATATTGGGTTAAAGAAAGAGGAAAAAGATGTGCAAAATATATACATCTATTATAGGTATTTTATTTATTTTTTTTAGTTAAGAGAAAACCGGAATATATATATATCGTTTATTTAGAGAGAGTTATAAAATATTTACTGCGCTCATAGTTTAAAACTAATGTTAAGGAATATTAAAAAAAGGTAAATGTACAGACATTTTATCAAAAATATCTATATTGGCATGACTTAATTATTTTCTGATATAAAAAAAAAATTGATATAAACCTTTTTTCATTATGTAATTTGCTATAGAAGTGAACGTGTCCACTTTGAATACAAATACAGGTTTGATCTTTATTGTTTAAATCCATCATACTTTCTTTAATAAAAGTATATTTGTCATTCTAAAATGATTAACGATCATTGGACATAGGTATTTTGGTTTGGCTGTTGATAAATTAATGGTTTTACATTATGAAAGGGAATATGTAGATTTTCACTGTTAGTGGGTATTGTTTTGTCTTGCTATGAGATTGAGTGGCAGTTTTTTGTTAATAGGATGATCCAATTGAATGGCATTCAATATATTAATATTTATATGGAGCATAGGCTGATGGAGTCACCTATGGCTAATTTCATGAGAGAAAAGATGGATAGAATCTGAGCAGTAATTAATGTTCATTAGTATAAATAATCCTAAAAAGAAAGGATATCTATGGTTTGAATTCTAGTCTTTTCATGGTGAGGCAAGGCCCACACATGTACATATACCCATAGAGAGGTATAGAATCAGCCATATATTATTACACAACTGTCATGTTGTTTTATAAATTCTCCCATCTTAGTATTAAATTCCTCATGATAATATAGAGATAGTTTTTCCACCGAGTATGGTGAAGTATAATAGATCCAGATCACATGACAAGTATAAAATAATATTCAATTTAGGAATACTCATCTAGCATAGTGTTTCTTAATCGACATAGTGTTTATGATGTTGTGAGATCATCATCAGATGTTGACAGACCAAGCCAGGATTTATTAATGATGGTAGAAAATGTTAAATGTAAAAGTAAGAGATGCACATTGGCAGAATGGATTCATTTTTATCAAATAATGATGTGACAATAAAATTGTAAGATCAGTTATGTATTCAAAGGTTGAGCTGTGGACATAGGTAATGCTTAATGAGATCTAGGTGTCTTTGACTTTTGAATGTTTAATCATATTCATTTAATGCACTAAACTTATTCATTTCAAAGTTAAATAAGTTAGTAATTGCACAGAATGTGATAATTGCCCTTATCATATTCCGATAAAAGATAGGGCTTTGGGATAATGCAATACTTTATAATGTTGGAATTCTAAATTTAAACTGTGTGCATATCCTAAAGTTTTAAATATACTGCTATTATGTAATTTAAGTGCTAGTGCAGCTTAAATAGGTTTTTTTCATCTGATTCTTAAAAATCTGCCAAAGAGCAACAAATGATATTTTGAACATTATTTTCTATTTGGTTTTATCATTTGCTGAGTCTATGGTCAAAAGGGGTAATAAGTATTTGTCCCATCCATAAATTATTTAAATAGATTACTTTTATCTCATGCCATATCTGTGAATTAAAAATTTGTACATAGTGTAAATAAAGTTTGTTGTATTTAAAATTTTATGTAGTTGCATGTAGTCTTATTGCTAATTACCACATCTATACACTATTATTGTTATTGCTATCAACCTACCAAAAGATTATAAATTGAAATCATCATCAACCAATATAGCAATATTAACTATATTATGCTATATCATAATAATTTTTGGTAAGCCTTATAATTTATTGGTACATCTAATGCATTATCACACAATAATTAAAATGTTAATAACTTATATTAGACATTGTTTTAAACAATATATTAAAAGATAAACATTATATCGATTTAATTGATTTAGTTAAATCCACAGAGCTATCATTCACCGATCTTGATCACATGGGTTTATAAATATTTAAGAAAAGGAATTGGGTAAGGGATTGTGTTTTAATTATTAAAAAGTCATTTCCATTCATAAATTTTAAAGTTTATATTAGTTATAAAGTTTCATTAGAACTGCTAAATATAATTCTTGATTTAAGTTATATTGAGAGTTATTAGGTGCTTTATGTTTGGGTAGTGGTAAAATCCCTCTTACTGACCCAAATATAGTTTATATAATGATTTTAAGTGTTTGAACACTGAGAATAATTAGTTGTTAAATTTCAAGATAAAATTTAAATTTGTAATGAAATTTATATTTAGTCAATTGTTATAGTAAGACTTGAAATAGATTACTTGCACTGTTTTATGAAAGTCAACAAAGCTTTAAGATGCAAATTATTTTTTTTGGTATAAAATGTATAGTTTGTTTTAACTTCATGATAGACATTCTGGTTGTGTGAAGCTTGAAATCCCTAATTTTATTTAACTTATTTTTTTACCAATTAATATCATATTAGTTTATAGTTTAAGATTTCAATTTCCATCATTAACCTTTTTCTTCCATTTCATCTTGATCGTTCTTTTAGTGATTCATTCTCATTTGACATTAATTCATTATCATAATTGATTAATCATACATTAACTTTTATTCTTTTATCATCTCAACTATTCATAAACTCTTATTCTATCATCATCTTAATCATTCATTATTCTCATATATCTTCGTTCTTTTCTCTTCACTCTTAGACTCATTTCATTCCACTATTCCATTATTACTTCTTTCCATAATCTATTTAGTCATCTACATCATACTTTACTTATCATTTTATTTATAAGTTGAATTTTATGAACATTCCAGACATATAATTATTAGTTATTTTATTAATTTGCTGAATAACAAATTTAACTCATCACATTTTGTTTGTGTGGATTTAAAAACTGGTTTGACCAGAAGTTTTTATCTTTATTAGTCGCCTTGTGATCGTCTTGAGATCCACAGTTTCATGCTAGTTTTATTTAATCCAGGAATCATTTTATTAGTTTTGCATTTTTGTTTCTTCATGCTTATATTCTTGATCGTGTGAGTACGTTAGGTTCCATAAGAAAATTTAATCACTAAAATGTGCGGTATGATTCATTGGTGACCAGCTAGATCAGGAACCTATGTTACAGATGTGATTATGGCACTCACCAATGTGACATGACTGTTTAGTAGATGAAGGCTGGTTGTTGCCAGGTTGCAGTTGGGATTATACTGAACAATGTGGATGGCATGATGATTGGCTGTAGCTAGGGCACAGTAGTGTTTATGGTGCCTAAAATGTGATATGATTCATTTATAGTACAGTGGTCTTGGGAGAAGGTTACAATATATATATATATATATATATATATATATTGGTTAATATATATATATATATATATATATATTAACCCTCCCTATAACCTCCATATTCTTCATTTATTTACTTTATTATATTTATAATTGCCCAGGCGCCAATTCTATGCAAAATAGAATAAAATTTATAATTATAAATTATATTTAAACTTATTTAAAAGGTTTTATATTGTAATTATTCTATGGCTTAGCTCAGTTGATATTATAGAAAATGGTCTTTATATATGAGGCCAACAAGGATGATAAAAACGTCTATAAACAATAATACTATAAGGTTAATTTAAATATGTTCAGAGCATCTATTCAATACTAAAACTGTTGCAAAATTGACAATTATTACATTTATTATGGTATAGACAATGATGAGGATTGGGTATCTTTTTATTCAAATCACCACCTATTCTAAGCAAAGTAAAATATATTATTAGCATTGTAATACTGAGATTTATTACCACCAGACAAATTAAATAAAACTTGACTTATATTGACAAATTTATATCTTCTATAACTATGTTATGTTAACCAGATGTGTGTGTGTGTGGAAATGGAGAATTGAACATATATATAATCAAGCAATTCATATGGGCTATTAATTCAATATAAAATTTATTAAAATAAAATCAAAAATAAACAATAACTAAAAAAAATATATTATTTATACATCTTGAATAACCAATTACATCTCTTCTATGGTAAAATCAAAATTGACTACTATTTAATATGTTAATCATATATTTTCGAATATGTGCATTTGATTATATTGTAAATATAATGTATTTCTGAAACATATTTTATTAGATTATTTATAGAACTTGGATGATGCCATAAATCAATCATCTTTTATACATATGATAAAAATTTATACAACACATATCTGTTATAATCAATGTATACAATCTAACACTAACTATACAAAACTAAAGACAAGCATGGAAAAACACTAACCAAACATTTATCCTTATACTTATATACGTGAGGGTTAATTAATATCTCCAAACCCAATCTAAATAATCTACTCATCTCTGACCATCTCTACCTTCAACTTATAACAGACACGGTTTTAATTCTTTATTTTTTTAAATAAAGTTCATTAGCGAAATTAAGCATAATAAATACAATTAATAATAATAATAATAATAATAATAATAATAATAATAATAATAATAATAATAATAATTTATAGCATCATGCACACACTCGAATATATATAATCACCTATAGTATAATTTCTAGATCATACATAATATATTATCATATTATAATATATAAGAATTTACATTGTTTTGTTCTTTTAAAAGAAAAACGAAAAAAAAAAATAGGTTGTACATCTATTGTAATCAATAAAAAAAAAAATATTTGTCAATATCCCATTATTACGTGTTAAGTTTTTTTTTAAAAAAAAGTTGAAAGTTGAAAGAAACATACATATTAATTTCAAAGACAATAGTAAATTATAACATAAAAAAAAATGTCTATCCGATTGTTAACCATAACGTTAAAAATGATAAGAGTTTTTTTTTTATACTAGAATTCCGTGATGGGCATTAAAAATGACATTTGCATGCATTGAATTTATTTCACTATATATACACGAATAGCAAAGTTATACAGTAGAAAATTATCTTCTTGATATAAAATTAAGTAGATGAACTTTTTCATTTTAAATTTTAATTTGCAGAAGATTAATAGAAAATGATTACAATTGAATATTAAGTGTTTGGTTTTAGCATTTAACAAGAAAAATTTATCCAGCTTTACTTTAAATAATTTTGTCATTTTAATATTATTTACTTTTGGCAATATTTTAAAATAAATTATAATTACTTATCTTATGTGACATCCAGGTATTTTTAAAGGTACCATCATTTGACAGAAATTTGGAGCTGATTTCCCTCTGGGTCTATTTCTTCATGGTTTTATTACTCCACTAGTATAATAGAAAATTTCCATAAATATATCATTAGAATCCTTGCAATGTTTTTATATATTTGTTGTAATACTTTTAGAGAGTTTTTTTGATTCTTTTAAGTTTTTTTTTTTACATTTTCTCCCTTGGAAATTTTTACTTTCTTCAAGTTTTTTAAACTCTTTGTCTCTCTTCACTCATGCCCTCTGTGTTTCTATGACAATCAACTTTGGAAGCTTGCCAGAAATATTATTTATAAAAATTTTAACAAGACAATATTTGAATATAATAAACATAGTAATAAAAAAAATATTAAATATTAATTATTAATTTTAAAAATGTTATTTACTATTACAAATAATCTTTATCATTTAAAAACATAAGATTCTAAGACAATATATAATCAGTAACTTATAAATAAAATATAGAAAAGAAAATTCTAATTAATAATACATTTATGCATCTGCCTATTATGACATGTAAATCCTCTACTATACCCAAACATCTACCACTAAACATATAGTCCAAAACTCCACCAATCAATATACCCATTTAAGATTTTAATTTTCTTAAAATCCTAATTTTAACTAGCAAATTACATCACAATTTAAGTTCAGTTTTCCTAAAAACTCAATTTTAAATATTAAATTATATTACAATTCATTTTTCTCAGCTAAGTATCTTTAGCCCTTGTTAGTACAAATGTGACCTTCCCCATATTTCTTCCTGTTGCCAACCTGGAAGGTTACAATATATATATATATATATATATATATATATATATATATATATATATATATATATATATATATATATATATATATATTGTACCCTTTTGTTTAGGTTAGAATGGATTATTTGTAATAATTTACTGAAAAATTTTAAATTTTGAAGTTGGGTAAGATATGATGTATGTTGTGTGTTAATAATCTTTGAATAATTTAGTTAAGGCAAGTAAAATAATTGATGTATAGTGTTGTGTTGGTATTTGTAAGAAAACAGTTAACTAAAAATCATTATAAGATTGTATGTTTGGGAGAATTGGCCATAATAAATACTAATTTAATAAGTCTTATAAATAATAATTAGGGTAAATTTTAAAAGTAATGCTTTAATGTTAAACAAATAGATTTAGTAATAATAATTGTATTTAATGGCTATATTTTTAAAATCATTTGATTAAAAAATAATAATGTGGGAGAAAAGTGTAATTTTTTGGTTTTATAATATTAAAATAATTATTTTAAAATTGTGCTATAATAGTGATTATGTAACATTTTATAAATTAAATTATTATTTTAGTCTTTAAATTATTAGCACCTTATTTAGTTTTGTAAATCACGTGACGCACACCTGTATTCAAAAATAGAATAATATTATCTGTTATAAATGTTAAATTGGATTTTAAAAGTGAATATAATAAATAAAATCAGATTTATGTTTTTTGTTGAAAATAAATACGTTAAGTTCAAAATAAAGGTAGAAACGGTAATAAATATTGAAATGTGATTTTTAAAAATTACTTTAGAGTCTATAGTAAGTGTAAATAAAATGTGAAAATTAAGTAAGAATTGAATAATATAATAAAAATAAATATTTAGTAAATTATTATTAACTTCAACTTTAAACCAATGTTCGTGGTCCCGGATAATTTGAGGCCAGGATTGTTTAACGGACCAATCAAAATTGGAATCAGCTGCAGTATTTAAGAGCTGTTTACGTGTTGGCAGACGATTATTGAGCTGTTATCTCATTCTAACGACATGCTATATAACATCATTAGTATTTCAACAATTTTGGTAAAGTATTCAGTAGTGTAATAATCCATTTTATTTAAATTCAATTTTTGTAAAAGTACAGTAGTCTATTATTATAGCTTGTGGGATATAGAAATGTTTTGCTAAAAAATTAAATTACTCCTTACTTTGCCAACCTGCTTTGTTCAATTTATCATCAACTTAAACATGAAGAAGTCATCACTAAATATAAAAAAACTAATGGAAGTATTCAAGTATTATTGTCTTGTAAAGTATATAATTTTGCCTATGTTGATAAGTCATATTGATTTACGACTAAATTTCATAAAAAGAACGTCACGGAAAATATATATATATATTTTTCATTAAAAGATATAAAGTTAAATGAGCTATTTGATGAAGAAAATTTATTTAAAATACAATGGCAAAATACTTTTAAAGGAAAAAAAAACTTTTAAATATGACCGAACAATTATTTTAGAACGTGGAGATATTTCTTTCTGAAGAAATATTGGAAATATTTTAAAATTGAATTTTCCATAGAAAATATAAGATCATTTGCAAGTATGTGACTTATATCATATTTAAAAAAAATATTACAAGTCAGTCATTAAGGTATGCAGGACATACAAAAGTTTATTTAAATTATTTGGGAAAATAATTTAAGTTATTTGAAAATATTGGGAGAAGTATTGGTTGTATCAGAAGATATTAAACCTCAGTAAATGTGGAAAAGTTACAAGAATTTGGAAAATTATCTTGACGAAGAGTATTTAAAATTAGATATTTATTTAATAATACATGTTAAAGATTTAAAGTTTGGAGATCAGAATAATATTAATTATATTAGTGTAAGTCTTATAAAATAAAAGTAAACGTACCGTATTTAACTTGAACTGTCAGTTTGGATTATATATTACAATGTTAAGAATCGGAGCATGCCTGATTATTGACGTCAAAAGTGTGTATTAATGTTTTTTACCAGGAGAAAAGATACTTCCTGTAATGAACTTATTATCAAGAAAAGAACATTTCATCGTAAGAAATTCTAATAAAATTATTGTAAATATGTTTTTAAAATTAATTTTTTACTAACAAAATTATAGTAATATTTATTCATAGTATAAATATAGCGTAGAAACAGTAAGCATTAAATTATTTACCAACTTAGTAATTAAATTTTATTGTAAAAAAAAAAAAAAAATCACTTAGTATATTTTAAAGTGTGATAATGTGGAATAAACGATAATAAAATCTTTATTTAGATTGTACTCCAGATTACATCACTAAGTAATTTCCAAGAGAAATTACTTATGGTAATAATGTAAATTATTAATAGTTTTAAAATGTGTTTGTTATTTTGTACGGATGGATGTGTATATAAAACACACACCTACACATAATTTATCATTTGTTTAGTTATTTAAGAATATGCATAATTTTAATGATATCGTAAAGATATTTAAACATAAAATAAATATAAGTATATGATTTTATTAAAATTGAATTGGATGTTTTGTTGAATAATTTAAAGTGTTAAAAATATGACACTGATTGTTTGTGCTAATTTTTTTGAACTATTAAAGAATGAAATAATCCTGTCTTATTAGTTAGTTAGAATGTTATTCTAAAAATGAATTTATTTGTTATTATAGAAATGAGAAGATGAATTTAGCGATGTAAATTGGTGAATTTTAAATGCTAATATCTTAGTATTATGTTATATAAGACCAAGATAATATTGTATGTAGGGTTTATTTATATGGGAAGAAGAATATACTATATTGATGTTTATACAAGTATAGCTAACATAGCCCTATATTTTGTGTATATTCATGGCAGTGTTTATTTTTCTATGTGTTAAAGCTTAATGTACTGTAGTGCTGAATGAATAGCCTGGACATTATACTTGGTAGAAGAGGTTATTAAACAAATAAGTTATACCTCAGTTCATGTACACTGTACCCATTGTGGTTAGTTGATAAAAGTTTAAGTTGAAGTTATAGTTTACCCTGTATGCTTACTACTAGTTTATGTGTTATTGAAATTTATTGGATTACATTGTAAAAGATGGTTGTTTTAAAATTTGGAAATAATAAATAAGTTTGGAAATAGAGAATTGTTAAATTGGATAAGATGAGTTATGTTGCTTAGATTATAATAAGTGTAAAAATTATAAAAGCATAATTTCATCAGTGAAAGAATCATAAAACTTTTATAATTAAAAATAATATTTATTTTTTTAGAAAATAAATAGTTGACAATTTAAAAGAATTTATAATGATATTATTTAATTAATAAGAATTTTTTAAAAAGACATATTTATAATGCAGATTTTTATTTATGATTAAAGGTAATAAACTGAATCGTGTTGAATGAATGAAAGTAGTCATAAATTTTACAAAAATAATTTTATAACAACACACTAATCCATACATGATATTTAAAGTTTAAAGTAATAATTAGTAAGTAGCTTAGTTTGATGGTATGCTATGAATTAAGGTTTTTCACATGAATATTATTAAAAAATGACTATACAGAATAATAAATAATTTTTAAAAACTAAATAACAAGAATATGTTCATAGTAAAAGTATTACCTATATTTTTTAAAACCTATAAAGTAATAATATCGAATAACTGTAATAAAAAAGTTATATAATGATATTTTTTAAAAAAATAAGAAATATTTTATTTAAGAAATGCATTTGTCTTGAAAAAATACCTGAATATGAATAAATAGAATTCTTTCAAAATGTAAATAATGTAAATAATTTTATTGTTAAGTTTGTTAATAAAATTGTTAAATTGTTTTATAAGTCTTGGTGTTGACTCAATTTCTTCACATCACAATTATATAATCACAGATAATTATAATGAAGACATAATATTTGCACATCATAAATGAAATTTTATTTAGGAGTTATATTTTATTGATATATTTTATTTAAGAAGTTTTACTTATGATATTATTATGATGGTCATGTAATAATTACCAAAGATTTACATTAAATTATCTTTATAATGATTGCCACATATTTTGAGATTGTAATATCATACTTAAATATATTTATTTAAGATGCCATATGGATAATAGAGAATTATATTTCAATTTTATTATGAGATATACAAGAATAACATTATAAATAAAAAGATAGGAGAGTGAATTATGAGTTATATTTTATTGATATATTTTATTTAAGAAGTTTTACTTATGATATTATTATGATGGTCATGTAATAATTACCAAAGATTTACATTAAATTATCTTTATAATGATTGCCACATATTTTGAGATTGTAATATCATACTTAAATATATTTATTTAAGATGCCATATGGATAATAGAGAATTATATTTCAATTTTATTATGAGATATACAAGAATAACATTATAAATAAAAAGATAGGAGAGTGAATTATAGATTAAAGATTAGTAGTACTATTTGTTATTATTAGTATTATTAAATTGTAGTTAGGAATGATATTAAATCCCTTATCATACTTGATTTCAAAAGTTATAATTAATTTATCATTATTTTAAGAGAACCCGAGATAATTTGAGTTAAATTAGTTTTGAGAAAGATATTTAAATTAATTTGTTAAAAGTAATTTACTTAATTAGTTTTGATTAAAGACGTAGGAGTACTATAAATGTGGTATTTAAGTAATAGGAATAAGGTTAGTATTCTTATTCTTATGCCATTAAGGTGATATCCAGTGGGATATTGTCTTAATGTATTCGCTCTGCCACTTATAAACTAACTTCATAGTTTCATGATTTGATTAGATATTCATTTATTTCATTTTATAAACCAGAACTATATTATTATTTATTAAATTAAGTTAATTTAATCATTGATATTCTTAAAAATATAGTTATTATTAATATAGATACATTTTAGATAAACACACTTTTTTAACTGAGCTAGATAAATTGATTATAATTATATATTTCCGGGAAGTGAGGGTACAATATATATATATATATATATATATATATATATATATATATATATATATATATATATATATATATATATATATATATATATATATATATATATATATATATATATTGAAATAATAATTTTAACAGTTTACAAACAATTAGAAACAATCTTTAAATCCGCAGAAGTACTTTCGGTTACTTTCTAACCTGCCATTAAATCCAAAAAAACAAAAAGTGGAAGCAAACGTCATCAATTCAAATTCCATGAATCTCGTATTTTAATGTTAGAAGCTTGTTGATTTATTAAATGCATTTTATTCCTGTTTATAAAAATTGCCTCTTTAATTTTTCTTTTACTATGGTTTCTCTCTTCATGAACAATTTTCACATTTTCAAAATTAAATTTAAATTTATATTTACATGTTTTTTCGTGATCAAAGAAAACTGAAGGAGATATTAAATCACCATTATTTAAATTTTTTACACGCTTATATAACAATTCATGTTCCTTATTTTAAATTTAATGGCAGTTGAGGCAGGTTAGAAAGTAACCGAAAGTACTTCTGCGGATTTAAGGATTGTTTATAATTGTTTGTAAACCATTAAAACTATTATTTCAATTATAATTACAATATTGTTTTTAATTAATGGATATTTTATTTATTTTACACACACACACATATATATATATATATAACTCACAGCAGTTATTTAATATGTTGCTATTAGTTTGAAAACTTGAATTTTTCATTTACATGTCTGAAAAATTCAAGTTTTCAAACTGATAGTAACGTATTAAATAAGTGCTCTGAGTTGGAGTTTTAGATCCAGTTTCTGAAATCTGAACTCTTCACTGATGGGAGCCATGAAGCTCAAAAATGATTGGTCTGGAGATGAGGATTTTCCAATAGAGATTTTGAAATCTTTCTCTGTTGGTACTTATAATTAAAGCTTTTTGGAGCTAGTGATCAGCTCCATCTAGTGAACATTTTAGCACAAGCTTAAAGGCAAATTTCACAATTTGTGTCTTGTTATATATATATATATATATATATATATATATATATATATATATATATATGTATATATATATTGTACCCTTTTGTTTAGGTTAGGATGAATTGTTTAAATCGATTTACTAAAAAAATTTAAAGCTATTTAAGGGCATGATGTATATATTGTGTTGATGATCTTTTAAAAAATCTAGTTAAAGTAAATAAGAATATTTACTGTAGAATATTATGTTAAAATTGTAAAGATAGTCAACTAAAGATAAATTATAATATTGTATGGTTGGGAAAACTGGCCATAATAAATACTGTATTAATAAGTCTTGTAAATAAATGTTTAAATTAAATTTTAAAAGTAATAACTTAAAGTTAAATAAATATACTATTTAATAATAATTATTATATTTAATAATTCTACTTAAAAAATCATTTAATTAAAAGTGATAATATGGGAGACAAGTGTATATTCGATTTTATAATATTAAAATAATTATTCTAAATTTTGCGATAATATTATTTTTATATAATATTTTGTAAATTAAATGATTTATTTTATTTTCAGTTAAATTATAAGCATTTCATTTATTTTTGTAAGTCATGTGATATGTAGCTATTCACACCTGTGCTTGCAGAGTTTTTATAGTAAAGTTACAAAACTGTTTAAAACTCTATTATAAGATTTAAAATATTATATTGGTCTATCCCAGAATAAAAATAAAATTAACTAATATAAATATTAAATCGTGTTTTATTTATTTAAAACACGAAAGTATTAAGTAAAATTAGATTTATTTTGTTTTGAAAAAATAACTATGTTTTAAAAAAGTTAAAAGTAATAATATATATTACGATATAATTTTCAAAGTTATTTTGAAGTGTTTGATATATGTAAATAAAGTATGAAAATTAACTAAGAATTAAATAATATAATAAATAGTAAATATTAGATAAATTATTTATTTTTAATTTTAATGCTACGTTGTTGGCCAGGGATAAATATGTTAGGCATTATTTAGTTAACCAATCAAGAGAGTAATTTGTTCAGGTATAAAACAGGTGCACAACTATTTTTCAGGGTACTACTATTGTTGTTATTATTACTACAACTTCGTTTAAATAAGTGTACCATTAATAATCAATTGTATTAATTTCTAGTTGTAAAAAGAAAGTACAGTAAGTTATTATAAAATATTATTATATAAAAATGCCATGCTAGAAGCTAAGTAATTGCTTGTCTGCCTATTTATTAAACTTAATTCTAATGTCGCATTAAACATGAATCAATCATTATTAAATTTAAATTAATATGGAAAATATCAGAATTATGATTTTTCCATTGGGCACATAATTTTAAGCTTTATTTGCTATGGATATTAGTAAATTGGACATTGCATAGAAAGTTTTTTTATAAAAAATCGCCAGAAATTAAAAGTAAAAATATGAAATTGATTTTATTTGGAGAGCTTATTTTAAAAAAATAAGATGGTAAATTTTAAAAAAACTTTTAAATTTGATAAAAGAATGATTTTAAGATGCCAAAATATTTCTTTATGAAGAGATATTTTTATAATCGATTTAGAACTATTATAATGATTTTTAAAAAATGTAAAAAAATTAAGATCATTTTATATCTTTGGAAAATAGGTAATGAAAAATTATCCTATTATTAATTCATGTATGCTGGACATACAAAAGATATTTTAAAATTATTTATGGAAGTTTTAACTACAAAGTAAATATTGAAGAATGCTAAATCTTATTGCTGTATCAGAAAATATAAACCATTAGGGGAAAAGTGAATAAAAATAGCAGAACTTTTAAAAATTATTTTGGTATCTAATATGAAAAGTCATTTCAATCATTATTCTATTGAATGATGGGATTTATGAACTATTATTCGAAAAAACTTTTAGAAGCAAATTCATAGTTATTTATAAATCAATCTGATATTTTACAAGTCGACTTACCTTTATTTATTTATTTATTTTTGTAAAAAAAAATTGTCATACATTATGTTAAAGTGGAATCTTCAGAGCATGCATGGTTTTGGCATCAAACGAAGTTTTTGTCAACAAGTGGTGAAGAGAAGAAAAATAACATTTTCTTTTAATGAACTTCCAATGAGAGTTTTGTAAATATTATTTGAATTATTTGATCCTTCGTGTCAGCCACTAGAGGTGGGATTTCTAGCTAAATTTCTAGAAATATGCCGTTTCCATGGCTGCATCCAAGCCTTTAAGCATTCTTTCTAAAATAAATCCTAGAAAGATTGTTAACTCAGAGTTAAGTCTTCTTTCTATGCTAAAAGGTAGACTGTTAACTCGGAGTTAAGTCTTCTTTCTATGATAAAATCTAAAAAGAATGTTAACTCAGCTTAGCGGCTAACAGTGTGGCTTTTTCCGATGCTAAAAGCAGAGGAAATACTGTAGTTGTTTGTGTCATACACTATATTGTAATGCTGTGTTATGTATTTGATGTAACAATATCATATGAGGGTGTATTAATTTGATCGTGTCAAAATTATTTAAATTTTCATTGGTACCTTTTTTTTAAGATGAATTGATATACTGTTATATTTTAATAATTTTAACAGTATCATGATTGTTCCTCATAAATTTATATTTCTCCTAAATTTTCGATTATGGTGGGTTAGGGTAATATTTTAAAGATCATGCTTTGAGTCACGTTTCAGCGAGAAATTTTCCGAGACAAAAAGTATGGCAAATTCGAAAACAGAAAATATAAAAAGATGGGAATTGCCAGACATGGAAGCCATCAGTGCTGTAACATTTCTACAGCAGAAAAATAACCTGCTGAAATAAAAAAAGATGTTTGTGTGACTAATGTATGAGACTTGAGGTCCATAAAGATCTTTGGACTTTCATTTGTAAGTCTTGTTCTTGCCGAAAGAAATGTGCACTTCGAAAAGGCAGCTGATTTGAGGGATTTCAAATGCCGTTCGTCAAGTCTTTATATTTGCTGCATTACCGAAGCCATGATGAGTCGACAATACAGCATGCCATTAATGATATTGAAATGTCTACCAGTAAATATTATTAACCAAATTGATAAATAAAGTAACGTAACATACACACACAATAATTGTTGTTAACCAAAAAATGTAATTTATTATTTAAAAATACACAAAAACACCCCTCCCACTAATTGTTGTCAATCAAATGTAAACAAATTAAAGTAACGAAAATTATTATTTAAAGATCCATACCTCCCCCCCATTGTTTCTTTTATTTTGTCACTTAAATTTTTAAAAACAGTATTAATAGAGAATAGCTGGCCCGGAAACGATATATTAATGTGTTTTTGATTATAAATCGCACCTCTAGCAACTGACACGAAGGATCAGATGACAACCAAAAATAGTATTAATAGTCATTCATAAGTTAAGATAGTAAAGGAACATAAAATATTAATTTATTTACTAACATTGGTGCTTAGATTTTATTTTAATAATATTTAAGAATTTAAAAAAAAAACGTAATATTTTAAGTATGAACATATTGGATAAATGATATACTATGCAAGTTTTATTATTTAGTTCATGAACTAGGAACATCAATTAAGTGGCTAACCAGTGAAGATCACTTATGGTAATAATTGTAAAAATATTAATGATTTTATAATTTTGTAAGTGATCAAAATATGTCATTTTGTGTGTGGATGTGTGAGAACGTATATCAAAACATGATGCATACACATAGATTATAGGAGTTTACTTATTTTTAAAAAATATGCATACTTTTATTTTATATTATAAGTATATTTTAACGTATCTTAACTGAACTTAGTATTTATTTTAAGTGATTACAGTATTATATCGATACTAATTATTTGTATTTTGGTCTAAGAATTATAAAATAAATTAAGTAATCTTTTCTTATTGAGCAGTTAGGTCGTTATTTATACGTGAATTTATTTATTGTTGTAGAAATGTGGGAAGAATGTTAACGATGTAGAGTGATAGATCTCTAAGGAAGTTATAAGGATAGTGGCTTGGTAGTAAGTTAAATGAAACCAGTGTAATATTTTATGTAGGATTTATTTATATGGGAATAAGGGTAATCAATAATGATGATTATGTGAGTATAGATAACTTAGCCCTATAGCTTGTATATTTTCCATGGCAATGTTTTCTGTGTGTTGAAGTTGAATGTTCCATAGAGCTGAATAAATAGCCTGGACATTATATTTAATAGTGGAGGTTATTAGACAAATAGGTCATACCTCAGTTCTTATACACTGTTACCATGATGATTATTTGATATCGGTACTATTGAGTTAAAACTGTAGTTTATTTCATATACCTACACATTTATTCACTATCAAAATTTCTCATATTACATCGTGTAGGATTGTATTTAAAACCTGATATAATGAATAAGTTTGGAAGTACGGGATTGTTATTTAAAAGGGTAAGATAGGTTATATTATTTGGAGTAAAGACAGAAATAAATACAAAGATTACAAGAATATGATTTGTTAGTAAAAGAATGATACAACTTTTCATATTTGAAATTGATTATTTTTTTTTATAAAAAGGGATAAGTGATAATTAAAGTGGGTTTATAAAGATGTTGATTAATTATTAAGTATTTTTAAAAGACTTACTCATGATGCATATTTTTGACAAGTAAAATGATAAAAATAAATTGTGTTAAAAATATAGATAATCATAAGTTTTGTAAATGTTAATCTGTAATAATGATACACTAGCACATACATTCTATGTGACAGTAAATTAGTAGTTAGTAAGCAGTCTAGTTTAATTGCTATGTTCTTAATTAAATTTATTAATGTCATTATTAAGTTAGGAATGACTACATGGTATATTAAATTGTTATCTTAAAAGAATTAAGTACCAGTAATAAATGTATATTAGACTAATTAATTTATCTTATATTTTAAACTTATTGACTTAATGAAGAGGTAATAGAGATATACTATGATAATATTGTAATAATATATATATATATATATATATATATATATATATATTATCATATAATATTATAATATATATATATATATATATATTATAAAACAATGTTCCCTATCCCATATTTTATCTTTGTTTAATTTATTTTTGGAAAGTACAGGAAATATAACTAGATAAAGTTCATTAGTGATGTAAATAATGTACATAATTTATTGTTGAAGTTGTTAATAAAATTTGGTAAGTTTGTTTTATAAAACTTGGTGTTGACTCAATTTCTCCACATCACAGTTACATAATTACAGATAACTTGAATTAAGATATAATATTTGCACAACATACATAAAACTATCATTTAAGAGTTATAATATTTTCTTGATATGATTTTCTTTAAGAAACTTCATTTATCGTATTATTATTATGGTCATAGACTAACTATAAGATGTTTACACAGTATTATTTTGGTTGCCACATATTCTCAGATTATAAGATTATACCACATATTTATTTCAGATGCCATATGGATAAGAAACGATTATATTGTATTATTATTATTATTATATTTATTATTATTATTATTATTATTATTATTATTATTATTATTATTATTATTATTATTATTATTATTATTATTATTATTATTATTATTATTATTATTATTATTATTATTATTATTATTATTATTATTATTATTATTATTATTATTATGATTATGATGATGATGTTTCAAAGCAAACCTTTATTGAGTCTAAAAAGTTACAGAGTCACATCTAGTAATATATTGATTTTTTACAAATGAGAAACAAATTACAACTTTCAGTATATAAACAGTGAGGATTGTCAATTTCTCTACAAGCTTTATGATAAATGCTTAGCCAGAGCCAACACTTAAAATATCTCTGTCAGGAACCCCTCCCCAAACCCCTGACCATGGTTTCGTGCTTTGGCACTCCTCAGAGAGGTGTCAGGGTAGGTTCAGACACTAGATCTAAAAATACCAACCCAAAGCCAAGCACTTAGCTAAAAGTTATCTATTGAGTGGAAAATCTGAAATTTTCAGACATGTACATGTCTTCAAACCCAGCTATCCAACTCAAATAGCTATATGCGGCTGATAGATCTTCAGCCATGCCATATAGTAGTAGTCATAGCAATATAAAAAATTGCATAAGACTTTTTGGCAGAGACTATAAATAGTCAAAATAAAAGGCATAGATCCATTCATAGATCACATGACCCTATCTTTTAAGCTTGTAGAGGAATTGGCAATCCTCACTGTTTATAACTTACAAGCTTAAGAGATAGGGTCATGTGATCTATGAATGGATCTATGACTTTTATTTTGACTATTTATAGTCTCTGCCAAAAAGTCTTATGCAATTTTTTATATTGCTATGACTACTACTATATGGCATGGCTGAAGATCTATCAGCCGCATATAGCTATTTGAGTTGGATAGCTGGGTTTGAAGACATGTATATGTCTGAAAATTTCAGATTTTCCACTCAATAGATAACTTTTAGCTAAGTGCTTGGCTTTGGGTTGGTATTTTTAGATCTAGTGTCTGAACCTACCCTGACACCTCTCTGAGGAGTGCCAAAGCACGAAACCATGGTCAGGGGTTTGGGGAGGGGTTCCTGACAGAGATATTTTATGTGCTGGCTCTGGCTAAGCATTTATCATAAAGCTTTTAGAAGAATTGGCAATCCTCACTGTTTATAACTTACAAGATTAAGAGATAGGGTCATGTGATCTATGAATGGATCTATGACTTTTATTTTGACTATTTATAGTCTCTGCCAAAAAGTCTTATGCAATTTTTTATATTGCTATGACTACTACTATATGACATGGCTGAAGATCTATCAGCTGCATATAGCTATTTGAGTTGGATAGCTGGATTTGAAGACATGTACATGTCTGAAAGTTCAGATTTTCCACTCAATAGATAACTTTTAGCTAAGTGTTTGGCTTTGGAGTGGTATTTTTAGATCTAGTGTCTGAACCTACCCTGACACCTCTCTGAGGAGGTCCAAAGCACGAAACCATGGTCAGGGGTTTGGGGAGGGGTTCCTGACAGAGATATTTTAAGTGCTGGCTCTGGCTAAGCATTTATCATAAAGCTTGTAGAGGAATTGGCAATCCTCACTGTTTATAACTTACAAGCTTAAGAGATAGGGTCATGTGATCTATGAATGGATCTATGACTTTTATTTTGACTATTTATAGTCTCTGCCAAAAAGTCTTATACAATTTTTTATATTGCTATGACTACTACTATATGGCATGGCTGAAGATCTATCAGCCGCATATAGCTATTTGAGTTGGGTATCTGGGTTTGAAGACATGTACATGTCTGAAAATTTCAGATTTTCCACTCAATAGATAACTTTTAGCTAAGTGCTTGGCTTTGGGTTGGTATTTTTAGATCTAGTGTCTGAACCTACCCTGACACTTCTCTGAGGAGTGCCAAAGCACGAAACCATGGTCAGGGGTTTGGGGGAAGGGTTCCTGACAGAGAGATTTTAAGTGCTGGCTCTGGCTAAGCATTTATCATAAAGCTTGTAGAGGAATTGGCTCACTGTTTATAAGTTACAAGCTTAAGAGATAGGGTCATGTGATCTATGAATGGATCTATGACTTTTATTTTGACTATTTATAGTCTCTGCCAAAAAGTCTTATGCAATTTTTTATATTGCTATGACTACTACTATATGGCATGGCTGAAGATCTATCAGCCGCATATAGCTATTTGAGTTGGATAGCTGGGTTTGAAGACATGTACATGTCTGAAAATTTCAGATTTTCCACTCAATAGATAACTTTTAGCTAAGTGCTTGGCTTTGGGTTGGTATTTTAGATCTAGTGTCTGAACTTACCCTGACACCTCTCTGAGGAGTGCCAAAGCACGAAACCATGGTCAGGGGTTTGGGGAGGTGTTCCTGACAGAGATATTTTAAGTGCTGGCTCTGGCTAAGCATTTATCATAAAGCTTGTAGAGGAATTGGCAATCCTCACTGTTTATAACTTACAAGCTTAAGAGATAGGGTCATGTGATCTATGAATGGATCTATGACTTTTATTTTGACTATTTATAGTCTCTGCCAAAAAGTCTTATGCAATTTTTTATATTGCTATGACTACTACTATATGGCATGGCTGAAGATCTATCAGCCCCATATAGCTATTTGAGTTGGATAGCCTGGGTTTGAAGACATGTACATGTCTGAAAATTTCAGATTTTCGACTCAATAGATAACTTTTAGCTAAGTGCTTGGCTTTGGGTTGTTATTTTTAGATCTACTGTCTGAACCTACCCTGACACCTCTCTGAGGAGTGCCAAAGCACGAAACCATGGTCAGGGGTTTGGGGAGGGGTTCCTGACAGAGATATTTTAAGTGCTGGCTCTGGCTAAGCATTTGTCATAATACTTGTAGAGGAATTGGCAATCCTCACTGTTTATAACTTACAAGCTTAAGAGATAGGGTCAGGTGATCTATGAATGGATCTATGACTTTTATTTTGACTATTTATAGTCTCTGCCAAAAAGTCTTATGCAATTTTTTATATTGCTATGACTACTACTATATGGCATGGCTGAAGATCTATCAGCCGCATATAGCTATTTGAGTTGGATAGCTGGGTTTGAAGACATGTACATGTCTGAAAATTTCAGATTTTCCACTCAATAGATAACTTTTAGCTAAGTGTTTGGCTTTGGGTTGGTATTTTTAGATCTAGTGTCTGAACCTATCCTGACACCTCTCTGAGGAGTGCCAAAGCACGAAACCATGGTCAGGGGTTTGGGGAGGGGTTCCTGACAGAGATATTTTATGTGCTGGCTCTGGCTAAGCATTTATCATAAAGCTTTTAGAAGAATTGGCAATCCTCACTGTTTATAACTTACAAGATTAAGAGATAGGGTCATGTGATCTATGAATGGATCTATGACTTTTATTTTGACTATTTATAGTCTCTGTCAAAAAGTCTTATGCAATTTTTTATATTGCTATGACTACTACTATATGGCATGGCTGAAGATCTATCAGCTGCATATAGCTATTTGAGTTGGATAGCTGGGTTTGAAGACATGTACATGTCTGAAAATTTCAGATTTTCCACTCAATAGATAACTTTTAGCTAAGTGTTTGGCTTTGGGGTGGTATTTTTAGATCTAGTGTCTGAACCTACCCTGACACTTCTCTGAGGAGTGCCAAAGCACGAAACCATGGTCAGGGGTTTGGGGAGGGGTTCCTGACAGAGATATTTTAAGTGCTGGCTCTGGCTAAGCATTTATCATAAAGCTTGTAGAGGAATTGGCAATCCTCACTGTTTATAACTTACAAGCTTAAGAGATAGGGTCATGTGATCTATGAATGGATCTATGACTTTTATTTTGACTATTTATAGTCTCTGCCAAAAAGTCTTATGCAATTTTTTATATTGCTATGACTACTACTATATGGCATGGCTGAAGATCTATCAGCCGCATATAGCTATTTGAGTTGGGTAGCTGGGTTTGAAGACATGTACCTGTCTGAAAATTTCAGATTTTCCACTCAATAGATAACTTTTAGCTAAGTGCTTGGCTTTGGGTTGGTATTTTTAGATCTAGTGTCTGAACCTACCCTGACACTTCTCTGAGGAGTGCCAAAGCACGAAACCATGGTCAGGGGTTTGGGGAGGGGTTCCTGACAGAGATATTTTAAGTGCTGGCTCTGGCTAAGCATTTATCATAAAGCTTGTAGAGGAATTGGCAATCCTCACTGTTTATAAGTTACAAGCTTAAGAGATAGGGTCATGTGATCTATGAATGGATCTATGACTTTTATTTTGACTATTTATAGTCTCTGCCAAAAAGTCTTATGCAATTTTTTTATATTGCTATGACTACTACTATATGGCATGGCTGAAGATCTATCAGCCGCATATAGCTATTTGAGTTGGATAGCTGGGTTTGAAGACATGTACATGTCTGAAAATTTCAGATTTTCCACTCAATAGATAACTTTTAGCTAAGTGCTTGGCTTTGGGTTGGTATTTTTAGATCTAGTGTCTGAACCTACCCTGACACCTGTCTGAGGAATGCCAAAGCACGAAACCATGGTCAGGGGTTTGGGGAGGGGTTCCTGACAGAGATATTTTAAGTGCTGGCTCTGGCTAAGCATTTATCATAAAGCTTGTAGAGGAATTGGCAATCCTCACTGTTTATAACTTACAAGCTTAAGAGATAGGGTCATGTGATCTATGAATGGATCTATGACTTTTATTTTGACTATTTATAGTCTCTGCCAAAAAGTCTTATGCAATTTTTTATATTTTGCTATGACTAATACTAAATGGCATGGCTGAAGATCTATCAGCCGCATATAGCTATTTGAGTTGGATAGCTGGGTTTGAAGACATGTACATGTCTGAAAATTTCAGATTTTCCACTCCATAGATAACTTTTAGCTAAGTGCTTGGCTTTGGGTTGGTATTTTAGATCTAGTGTCTGAACTTTCCCTGACACCTCTCTGAGGAGTGCCAAAGCACGAAACCATGGTCAGGGGTTTGGGGAGGTGTTCCTGACAGAGATATTTTAAGTGCTGGCTCTGGCTAAGCATTTATCATAAACTTGTAGAGGAATTGGCAATCCTCACTGTTTATAACTTACAAGCTTAAGAGATAGGGTCATGTGATCTATGAATGGATCTATGACTTTTATTTTGACTATTTATAGTCTCTGCCAAAAAGTCTTATGCAATTTTTTATATTGCTATGACTACTACTATATGGCATGGCTGAAGATCTATCAGCCACATATAGCTATTTGAGTTGGATAGCTGGGTTTGAAGACATGTACATGTCTGAAAATTTCAGATTTTCCACTCTATAGATAACTTTTAGCTAAGTGCTTGGCTTTGGGTTGGTATTTTTAGATCTAGTGTCTGAACCTACCCTGACACCTCTCTGAGGAGTGCCAAAGCACGAAACCATGGTCAGGGGTTTGGGGAGGGGTTCCTGACAGAGATATTTTAAGTGTGACAGAGATATTTTAAGTTCTGGATCTGGCTAAGCATTTATCATAAAGCTTGTAGAGGAATTGACAATCCTCACTGTTTATAACTTACAAGCTTAAGAGATAGGGTCATGTGATATATGAATGGATCTATGACTTTTATTTTGACTATTTATAGTTTCAGTATATAAGTCTTTATCTTTTCTGCATACTTTTTTTTCACTTCTTGTTTTTAAATTTGGTCTTCTATTTAGTTCAGTTTATGCTTGCATTTTTTTAAAGTTGGAAAAAATGCTGATGTTGAAAATGTCATCATCTATCTTATTGGCCTTTATAAGTCATAGACTGGATCTTTGTTTAAAGTGTGACCATGTTGCTGCAAATATATCTGGTTGAACTAGGATGGTGTCTCTTTTTCTTAACAGTTCTAGTTTTATTGAATATGTTGCTGGGTGGCGTCGAGGGTTATTGGCAAGTGCAAAAGTGCACCTGGTACACCAGTAGGCATAAAGGCTGTATGTTGCTGCATGAATAGCAGGATTGTTACCTTTTTTAAACGTATTTATTATTTCATCAATTGAAATGATAGCCTTTCTGTATGTGGTAAACATTGGGTGATGTATTGTTTCTAGGGCACTGCAGAAATGAAGAAAATGATCTTGTGTCTCTTCTTCTCTATGACATAGCCCACACATGGGGTCTATATTTGTATAGAATCTATGAAATCTAAAGAGATGGGTTGTGGGTAGAGCATTGAGATTAAGCTTAAGTAGAAAATCAAATAATTTTGGTTCTAATGACCATTTTCTGAATTGTTGCAGTAGTTGCCTGTTGTCTATTCCAAGAACTGATGGATGTAGATTAGGTGTCTGGTTTGGATATAGTATATTATAAATGTCCCAGTATGTATACTTGTTGTCTTTATTGAGTGATATTTTGTTGTATATTGGCTTGAGTTCTTCAATCAGTGTCGATAGATATCTTTTTATGGTTGCTGTTATTAGATTTACTGATTTCTGTGTGTAAAAAAACATTGATTGTATGGAGTCCAAGTCCATTGCTATGTGGTGGTGTGCTCAGATTTTTTAAAGAGATTGCTACTGTCTTTCTCTTCCATATTAGTTTGTTACAGATTGATGAGATTTTAGATACAAATGTTTTTGCAAATTTGATTATAGGTGTGTAGTATGTAATTTTTGTAATTATAAGTTGATTAAATAGTGCTACCTTTGCATATATTGACAGGTATGACTTTTCAAGTGAGGCTGTAATTTTTTCAGCATCTTTTTTTTAATTTATTTTGAATTTTTTGCCTCATTCCATTGGTTCCAAGGTAGAATGGAAAACCAAGGAAAGCACATGGTTTACCATTAAACATCTCTGTACAGTGCTTGCCTGTGTATATTGAACATGCAGCAGTTTTATTTGTGTTAAGTTTTAAATTAAAATTTGAGGTATAATTCTTGATTATCTCTTGTAATATGGGGAGGTTCTTTTTAGAGGGAAGGAAAATGGTTACATCATCTATATAGGCTATGCATGATATATTTAAAGCAGTGTTTGGAATTTCAATGCCTTTTATTATTTTCTGTATCTCTATTAATAGATGATTTATATATATTGTAAAGACCAAGGCACTTAGGGGGTATCTTTGTGGGGTGGATTGACTCAGTCTGAAGGCTGGTGATTTTTTCCATTCAATGTGATGTGAATTTCATGGCTGAGTAGCAGATTGGCTATTATATATAGTAGGGATGGAGGTGTTGTTGTTTTTTTTTGGCACATCTAATAATTTGGCTATAGGCACTGAGTCAAAAGCTGCCTCAATGTCTAGTTGAACTATAATTGGTGCATATTTCTTTTTTTTTTACTACTTCGATAATTGTTTTGTACATTAAGGCACTTTGGCCAATGGATGATCCTTTTTTGGCATATTGTGCTGATGATAATACAGGGAGTATGTGTTGTTCTATTTTTTCCTTTATCACTCTTTCAAGAATTTTTATTCCTAAAGGTCCCATTGAAATTGGTTGTAGATTAGATAAAGATGATATTGTTGTTGGTTTTTTGTTAAATGGAACCATTGCAATTGGGTATAGACTTTGTATGTTGTAAATTTTTTGGGATATGTAATTGGCTAGATCACACAGGTATTTTGCTGTGAAGTGACTAAGATGTTTGAACACAAATTTGGAAATTCCTTATGGTCCTGGGTGACATGTGTTTGTTATTGTTGCAAGTTGAAATACAATGTCAGTTGTTGTTATTGGTGTGTCTGTTTCAGGATCTCCAAATATGTCTTCATTTGGTATGTACACTCTCTGATTTTGCAGTTTTTTTTTAAAGTGTTGATATATTGGTTTATCATGTTATGTTCAGCTGTTATAGAGCCATCTATTTCATGTGCCATAGGCACTCTGATTGTGGATGGGTATCCCAATGCCCACTGTATGTATGCTCTGGTCCAAGTATGTTGTTGTGTAAGGCAAATTTTTTTTTCTTTATTGCTATATATTGCTTTAGTGTATTGCATGTATTGTACATTTCTGTAAGTTTTTTAATTTGTGTTTGATTATCTGTAGTTGGTCTGGAAATGGTTATTCTTTTATATAGTTCATCTGCCAATGCTAATAATCTGGTGGGGGGTGTTGAGTTGCAGGTAATATGATTGATGTTGAAAGGAAGTATATTGGTGAATGCTATATACTTTTGTACTGGATCGAGTGACATGTTTTGAAGTTTTTGGAGCATTATATATGTTTCTGAATATAAGAATTCAGTTAGTTGTGCTGGAAGAAGTATTCACATAGTCTTTTGGAGGGCTATTGTGTATTCTGTATTTTTGTTAGGTCAAGGGTGTTGAACTGAGCAGCATGATCTGAGATTATAGATGGACAGAGTTGAAGATTAAAATAATGATGTAACATTGGTGAGTATAAACACAAATCAATAAGTGACTTATATCTATTGTTATTAAAAGATATTGAGTTTGATGGGAGAAAACCCTCAGCCCTCATAAGTGGGATAGTTATTTGATGGATCCATTTGGTGACAAAAGTTTGGTAGGTCATGTTGAAATTTCCCAGGAGTATTATGGGATTTGGTGTTGCTGTAAGCATTGAATTTATTGTTGCTATTATTCTGGTGATGATGACAGGGCCTGCTGGTATATATACAAATACTAGGTTAAGTGTGATATTTTTATGATGGAGTGTTAATATGATAAGATTAGAGTCAATATATATATATATATATATATATATATAATTTTAAAAGAATCAAAAGGGCAGTTGTGGGATATAATTATGCCTGTGCCACCTGATGGTGATGATGATTGCCTTGAGCAGGCACAAAAACCTTGGCTGACTAAATATTTTGATGGATCAATTTGAGAGCTGCTGTGTATTTTTGTTTCCAAAAGCCCCAGTATGTGTGGTTGTGTTGTATGTAACCATTTTTTGAGATCACAAAGTTTTTTGGTGGCATTTAAGCCTCTAATGTTGAGAGATCCAATTTTTATCTTCATGTTTTTAATAATTTTTTAACATGGTATTGATTTTTATTTATTTTTAATACTAAATTTTTGTGTATATTGCAGTAGATGGATGCTGATACATATTTAAGACATTGTTGGGTTTATTATCAGTTTTTCTTTCATTTAATATTGATTCAGACTCTATTCAGGCAATTTGTGATGAAACCGAACAGGTGTCCATTTGTTGTTGGCTTACATCCATTTCTATTTTATCATTTTCTAAATTGTATATGTCTGATGAGTTGTGCTTTTGGTCTGTTTGTTTGCCTTTTTGGATTCACGGTTTTTAGGTGGTCTACCTGGCATTCTTTTTCTCTCTGGTGTATTCTCTTGAATATGTGGAAGAGGGGCTTCTATTGCATCCATTATGTTTGATGCAGTTTTGTTTATAATTGTAGTTTTTTTATTGGTATCTTTATATTATCTGGATTTATATTTTCATTATATAGCTGTGTGTGTTTACATTCTGTTTGTTGATTTTTTCTTGGTATACCTTTTGTTTTATTGAGATGCTGACCCTGTGATGTAATTGCTGTATTTTGTGTTGTGTTTTCTTGAGAATTATTTTCGTTTGAATCTTGGACTTCTGTGTTGGTTTTTGTGTTATTATTTTTTTGGTTGGTCTTTGGGATAGGCAATTCTGCTCCATTATCATTTTTGTTTGTGGGTGATTGAACCTGTTTTTTTTCCGGTTTCTAGTATTGGGTTGCCAATGGATGTAGTGTTATTATAAATTTTATTTTCATCATCACTGGGTTGTTCTGGGGAGAGGATTTTAGTTTGTTCACAGTGATTGCTTTTTGTGTTGTCACACTGAGAGGCTAGGTGTCCTCCCTGTCCACAGCCAAAACAATGTGGCTTTAGACCTCTTATGTGAAGAGAGAGTGTCACTTCTTGATCTGTAATCTGTGTTGGAATCGTTGTGTCGTCTACATTTTTCTGTAGTTTTATTTTAAATTCAAAATGATTACTACATATCGATATAGGTGTGCCTTTTAAATATATAGGCTGTAGGGCAATTACTTTTCCAAACGGGTTTATCATTTTTTGAAAACCTTGTGCTTTGTATTTAAGATAAGTATTTTTAAGCACTCTAGTAATTATATTTTTCTGGTTTTCATCTATAATTATGAGTGCGTAATTATCAAGTGCTAAAATAGTGGATTGAAAATGTTCTTTTTGCTGCTGATTATAAAAATCAATGGTTATATATCGAGAATTTGGATGGTCTGTGATACAAGAGATTGTTTCCCATAGTGCATTTTGAGTGATTGCTTCATATAATAAAGTTTTTGGGAGACGATATAATGAGGTTTGATTATCGGTTACTGCGAGTACTAATGATGTTGGTGAAAAAAACCTGTAAAAAGTTTCAAATAACGTACGAGGCACCATATTACTGAAACGGTCCATCACATTTTCAAGCATTTCTTTTGTCCAGATTGCGGCTGGGGGTTGATTTTCCTCATGAGTGTTTAGATCAAGATTTTTAATATCATTTGTGTTTGTTCTATGGAAGTGTGGTATTTGGGTTGGTGCTGTAGTATTGCTATTAATTTTAAGTACTTTTGCATATGAAATAGGCAATATTGAAACTAATGATGTTGTTAATTTCGTATTGGTGCTTAATTCACTCATGCTTGACTGGGCAGTAGCCATGATTTATTCTGACTCAAGTCAGTATTTTTTTGTGTTTAAAAAAGATATTAAAACACACCGATATTTTTCAAAACACACTATTAATCTATTATATGAATCGATTTTTCCTGTATTATGTTTGTTTTGCGAATAATAAGTTGGAAACAAAAGTAAAAAATAAATACTGACATCAGAGTACTTAAGGATTGCTTCTTACCTCAGCAGAGATTTGCTGTGGGATTATTATTATTATTATTATTATTATTATTATTATTATTATTATTATTATTATTATTATTATTATTATTATTATTATTATTATTATTATTATTATTATTATTATTATTATTATTATTATTATTATTATTATTATTATTATTATTATTATTATTATTATTATTATTATTATTATTATTATTATTACTACTACTACTATTATTATTATTATTATTATTATTATTATTATTATTATTATTATTATTATTATTATTATTATTATTATTATTATGTTTCAAAGAAAATAAGTTTATTGATGACCATACGGTTATATTTGCCATAAGACACTTTGTATACATATATTTACATTGCTAGTGAGTAAACCAAGTTTAAGTTTGTATCTGTGATGTACAAAAAAAATTAAATTAGGAGGGAAAGATATTTAAACATTGTTAAGGGGAGTGAAAAATACATATGAATACGTTACATTTGTGAGCGCTGCTTGCTGTAATCAGAGTTCTCGAAAGTCTTGGGTTATCATTGTTTAATTTGAAAAACTTCAACTTGTATGTATATTGCAGTTCTGGGTTTAGTTTGCTTTCCAGTATTTGAGTTCTGATTTTGTTGTTCCTGTCCTCTATATTAATCATATGCAATCAAAGACGACATTCTGTTTTTTATTTGTAGATACTTGCCACATTTATTTTTTATTTTTTTAAATATTTGGTTGATGGCATAGATTGTTGGTTATTGGGAGCTGTCTTAGAGGTTTGATTGTTGTGTTATCAGTGACCAGGTTGCTGCATAGATGTCTGGATGTGCAATTTTATTGTCTCTAGCTTGTAGTTTTGCCAGTTTGATATTGAAAGTTGATGAATGTCGCCTTGTGTTGTTACCTAAAGTGAATGTGCATCTAGTGCACCAGTATGCATAAAGCACAAAAGTGGCTGCATGGACTGATGGAATAGAGCCTTTGCAATATGCATTAAAGATTATTTGAAGGGATGTGTTAGATTGTCTTTATGCTCCTATCATAATAAATCTAATTCTGTCTAGTGACGGACAAAGATAGAATAGATGTTCCTGAGTTTCTCCAGCCCTGTGACACAGGGGACAAAAAGGATCAATGTTAGTGTATAGTCTCCGATATCTCAGAAAATATGTCATGGGCAGTGCATGTAGGTTTAGTCTCAGTAAAAAATCAAAATATTTTGGTTTCAGGGACCATTTTTTAAACTTACGGAGTAATAATTGTAGATTATTGATTTTCAACATTGTCAGATTGGTATCATGGCTTGGATTTGGATGGATTAATGAATAAATTTGCCAGTAGGAATGCTTGTATATTGTCTGAAGATATAGCTGTGGGGCTGTGCTTTTTATATGATTGATCATTGATGCTAGTTGGTCATAGGCAGGGGGTGGTCTATCTGTTGGAGTTATTTGAAGTAGGCATTCAAGCACTGGAAAGTGTTTGACTGTGGATGCTATTAAGTTTGTGGCCTTCTGTAGATGGAAAATATAAATACTGTGAAGTCTTAGTCCATTGTGAATAGGTGGTCTGGTAAGTTGTTTTGCAGATATTGACACAGTCTTCCACTGCCACAAGAGCTTATTACATAAAGAAGAGATTTTGTTAATAAAACCTTTAGAAAAGGAGATAATGGGTGAGTAATAGGTGATTTTTGTTTTGGCTAGCTGGTTAAACAGCTGGATCTTGGAGTATATTGAAAGATATGCCCCTGAGAGTGAAATGGTAAATTGTTCTGTTTCTTCTTTGAGTTTATTCTGGATCTTGACCCTCATTGCACTTGCACTCATATAAAAGGGAAATCCCAAGAAAGCAGATGGCTTTCCCCCATACATGCCTGTGCACTGCTTTGCATTATAAAGAGACCAAACTGCAGTCTTATTTAGATTGACCCTGAGTTTGTGTGTAGCTGCAAATTCTTGTAGTATTGTATGCAAGGCTGGTAGGTGTTTTTTAGATGGGAGGAAGTCAGTTATATCATCCATATAAGTGATACATGTTACCTGCTCAGATGTGTTTGGTATTTGGATGCCAATGAATGTTTGCTGGATTTTTACTAATAGAGGGTTGATGTAAAAAGTGAAAAGTAAAACATTCAGGAGAAATCCTTGTGAGATTGATTGTGTTGGAGTAAAAGATTCAGAATTTTTGCCACTTAGGTTTTAACATATAAAAGAGTGTGAGGTTGTTCAGTGGCAGCCAACATTTTAATTAATATCTGGATTGCTACAGAATCAAAAGCTGACTCAATATATATTTGAACTGCAACTGGGCTGTATTTTTTCCGGCTTTGCACCGACCCCAATACAGCTTTGAAAAGAAGTGCTGCCTGTTCTGTAGATGACTGCTTTCTTGCAAACTGATGTGGTGAAATCAATGGGAGCAGATATGGCTCAATACTGTCTTTAATGACTTTCTAAATGATCTTGATAGCTATTGAGCACATGTAGATAGGCCTAAAATTATTAAGGGTGGTTATTGGAGCTGGTTTCTTATTAAATGGTACTATTGCAATTGGATAAAGATTTTCAATGTTGTATATTTTTTGTGAGAGATAGTTTGCAAGATGACATAATACTTGAGTAGTTGTATGGCTAAGGTGCTCATACACAAATTTTGGTATGCCATGAGTGCCTGGATGACAGGCATTGGGCAGAGTGGCAAGCTTCGAAGCAAATTCATTAGTGGTAAATGGTGTATTTGTTTCCGGTGATCCAAAATAATCTGGTGGTGGGTTGAAGACTTGATGGGTCTGAAGATTCTGTTTGAAATGCTTATAAATAGGTTCAATCATGTTATGTGCTGCATGTATAGATGTTCCAATTTGAAGTGCCATAGGCACTCTAATGGTGGAGGTAAAACCCATGGCCCATCTGATGTAGCCTCTAGTCCATGTATGTTGTTGACTGAGGCAGATTTTGCTTTTTTTGATGGCTAGATAGTCTTTAAGTGCTGCACATGTGCTGTTATATGTCTGGGTGAGCCTATATATATATGCTGATATGTGTTTTGAGTGGGTTTAGACATTGTTGTCCTTTTGTGCAGTTCATCTACCAGAGCTAATAGCCTGGAGGGTGGAGGTTTTTTTTGGTGACATGGTCAATATTGAATGGAAGTATATTTATGTATGCCTCGTATCTCTGCACATCATTTAGTTGTAGTCCCTCAAGTTTATGGAGCATAATATATGTTTCAGAAAAAAGGAATTCTGGAGTGGATGCTGATATTAGAATTCTCATTGTTTTTCCAAGTGGTAGTGTAGTTGGCTGAATTTTAGTTAGATCAAGTGTTGCAGTTTGAGTAGAGTGATCTGAGAATGGGGATGGATTGAGCTTGAGGCTGAAGTAATGATGCAGCCTTGGTGAATAGAAGCAAAGGTCAATTAAAGATGTGTGTCAGTTATTATGGAATGTTACTGCATTTGGTGGTAAAAAACCTTCAGCACTCATTAGTGGTATTGTAATTTGATGCAGCCATTTTGAGATGAAATCTGTGTACTTCATGTTAAAATCTCCCATGATGATAGTTGGGTAAGGAGTTGATGCTAGCAGTGAATTGATGGTGAGTATGATGTTTGATATGGTGATGTTTCCAGGTGGGATGTAGGTAAAAACTATGTTGAGAGTGTTTGCATCATGATGAAATGTAGCTATCAACAAGTTTCCATCAATATATATGATTCTGAATGATGTGAATGGGCAAGTTGGGGTTATTAGTAGGCCAGTTCCACCAGAAGGTGATGACATGTCCCTGGAGCATGCAAAGAAGCCTTCAGTGTGAAGATGTACTGTTGGGTCAATCTGTGATCCACTATATATTTTGGTTTCCAGAAGTCCCAATATATGTGTCTGTGTGATTTTTTTCCAGTCTCTAAGTTGATGTAGTTTGTTTGCAGAGTTCAAACCCCGCACATTAAAAGCTGTTATTTTGACTTTCATTATGGTTGTATTTTGGGATTGTTCACTTTTCAAAATATGTTAGTGGCAGGTTTTCATTGTATGAGCTGTACATTGTTGGAGTTTTATTGGTTGCTTATCTAGAAGTGATGTCCATTGGTGACCAGTCATCCATTTGAATTCTGGTTAATGATGATGCAGTGTTGTATTCTTCTGTTTGTGAGTTGTCCTCTTCTGTTTTTGGTTTTTTGTTTTTGCTTCTTTTTGGGCGACCTGACCCTTTTTTTCTATTGTACTTATTTCAACTTGTGGAAGGCATGGCATGATTGCTTCCATGATATCTGTTGATGTGTTATTTTTATTGTGTGTGTGATGTTTGTTCTATTGGTACTTTGTGTTTCACTGTAAGTGCTTTGTGATATTTCAGTTGGGCTAATATTTGAATTATTTGTGCATTGTATGTTTTGACAGTTGCTTGTGTTATTTTGAGTTGCTTGTGTGACATTTGGATTTAAGTGCTCCATTCTGTTTGGTACGTTTATACTGTTGTCTTGGTTTTTTGTAGTTTGATCTTTTTCAGATGAAGAAGTCATTTGCATCTGGTTATTCATATCCGAATTTATGTGAGTGTGACTTATATCTTCAGTTGGTGTGTGGTTGAGCGGATTATTTGTCTGTTGTGATTGTTGACTCTTTATGTTATCGCATTGTTTTTTCAGATGGTCACTGTTTAGTTCATCCACATTTTTGTTTTTCTCATTCGAATTTTGATTAATGAGAGAGAGTGAGAGTGTTTCTTCAGATGGAGAAGTTGTTTGCATATTGTTGTAACTATTTGGATTTATGCTATCATTATATATATAGTTGCTGTCTTCAGTATGTGTTTGGATGGGCACTTCATTTGTTTTTTGCGATTGTGGATTCTTTTTGATGTCACATTGTGTTGCCAAGTGGCTTCGCTTCCCGCATGTGTAACATATGGGTTTAAGCCCTCTTATGAAGAGGCTCAGCATCACTTCCTGATCTGCAAATTGTGTAGGAATATTGTTTGGATCTATTTCTTGATGTAATCTCAGCTTGAAGTCAATGCTGTTGCTGTATACAAGCACCGGCGTATCTTTTAGATAAATTGGGTTGAATGCTATGACTTTTCCAAATGGCTGCATCATTTTCTGAAAGATTTTGATGTCATATCCAAGGTATGAATTCTTGACTATGCCAGTAATCTGATTATGTTGATCTGGATCTACTGCAATGAGTGCATGGTTACCTAAAGTTTTAATGGTGGTTTGAAATCGTGTTTTTTCGCTTTCTTGATAAAATTCGAGGATTAAATATCGTGAGTTAGGATGATCAGCAATCCTTAGTATGCTATCCCAAAGTCCATGTAGTGTTATTGCTTCATAAATTAAACTTCTAGGAAATTTATATAGTGATAAGTTTGCATCTGTAGCTGATAATATTATTGAACGAGGAGAAAAAAATCTTTTGAATGACATATGAAGGCCACGTGGGATTGTATTATTAAACTGTTCACATATTATTTTCAAATCATCATTATTCCACTGAGCGGTAGGGGGGCATTGATTTTCTTGCATTTGTATATCTAGCTGCAAAATATCATTAGTATTTATTTTTCGGAAGCACTGGAATACTTTATTTTTTTCTAAAATTGGATCTTGATTGTGTTCTTTTTGTTGTAAATTATTTTTTTCCCAAGAGAAATTATTTTCCTGTAAATTATTTTTAGCAACGTTGGCATATGTTTTTGCTTCACCTGTAATTTGCATAGGCTTGGATAGTATATTGGTGCCGTTTTGCTGGTCACATGACCCGGGGGTCGCCATTGTAATGTTTTTTACATTGAGCAACGAATATTATTTTTAAAAAAACAACTCATAAAAATATATATTTAGTTAAAACACAAATTAATTTGGATTGTCCAATACTTACTGTTCATATATATATATATATGACTGCAAGTCAAAGATGTGTTGGTTTCAGTGTTTTCTTTGGTTAATATCCTAAGATCTCTGTAAACAACGATCCGTTAAAATCTATTATTACTATTATTATTATTATTATTATTATTATTATTATTATTATTATTATTATTATTATTATTATTATTATTATTATTATTATTATTATTATTATTATTATTATTATTATTATTATTATTATTATTATTATTATTATTATTATTATTATTATTATTATTATTATTATTATTATTATTATTATTATTATTATTACAATGAGAAGAGATGAGATTAAAATATACATTGAAGATTAGATTATTATTGTTATTTATTATTAGTATTAGTCAGATATAGTTAGGAATGATATTAAATCCCTTATCATGCTTGATTACAGAGATTATAATTATTTTAAAAGAACCTGAGATTATTTGAGCTACATTATTTAAATAAAGAGATGATGATTATTTTATTGAGATAATTTTAATTAAGTAAGTAATTATTGAAGATATAGGAATGCTATAGATTTAGTGTTGGAGATAGTAAGAGTGAGGATAGTATTCTTATGCCATTGAGGTAATATCTTGTGGAATATTGGCTCAATGTATTCATCTTGCTACTTGTAAACTCACTTCTTAGTCTCATGATTTTTTATTATATATTTATTTATTTAATGTTTGAAACCGAACCATAATATTATTTATTAATTTGAGCTAGTTAAAGAATATATAGTATTGGAAAATATAATTCTTATTGATTAAATACATTTTTTTACAAGCATAACTATTTATATGAGCTAGACCAATTTAGTATTATTAAAAATTTTTGGAAGTGAGGATACAATATATATATATATATATATATATATATATATATATATATATTGTATGGTTATCATATATATATATATATATATATATATATATATATATATATATGATAACCAGACAAAAACCAATGCCACTCTTCGTTAGTATTGTTTTCTCATGAGCATATTGCAGGATGGAACTATTGATTGGCATTCCCCAATGCAGATGTCACCCCACCTACAAAAATAGTTCCTGCTCATCAGAAGAGGTAGCACCATAGAGTATTGATAATCACATTTTGAAGCTGATAGAAGCATTTCAAGCAGGGGTGCAGATAATATATAATTATACATAATTATATTCTAATGTTGATAGATGCATTTCAGATAGATATACATATACAATTAATATGCAAATGTTTTAATTATTTATTCCAGGTCTGTATAAGCATTTTAAGCAGGTACACACACACAATTTATAAATAAATGTTTTTGATTATTGATTTCAAGTCTATAGAAGCATTTAAAATAGATTAACAAATAATATCAGTATTACAATTATTATTTCAGGTATGTGATATCATTTCAGGTAGTTATACATGTTATATTAATACATCAGTGTTTGTAATCATTTACTCTGGGTCTGTAAAAATATTTTGAGTAGTTGTTCAGATAATATCCATAGTGCAATTATTATTTCAGGTATGTGAAAACATTTCAGATAGATGTACAAAAAATATCAGTATTGCAATTATTAGGTATGTGAAAGCATTTCAGGTAGGTATACATGTTATATTAAAACATGAATGTTTGGAATCATTTATTCCAGATCTGGAGAAACATTTTGAGTAGATGTGCAGATAATATCAGTATTGCAATTATTATTCCGGGTTTATGAAAACAGTTCATATGTTTTATTATTTTATTAAGATATATCTAACATGCATACAAGTATTTTTTATGATTCCTATAGCATTTTATTATATTTAAGAATCATTACAGGTAGGTAAGCAGGTAATATCAGCAATTCTATGTCCGTGGAGCATTTATAATCCAATCCAGTATAGATGTATATTTATACACATACATTTCATTATTTTATTAAGATATAGATAACATGCACATACGTATTTATGATTCATAAAACATTTTATTATTTTTACCATGTCTTTGATACACATTTCCATTTAGCTGGTTCATTTGAAATAACTACTACAATTATTATTAGAAGTTTTTCTATTATTCGAATATATCTTAAATTGGTAGTTGTTTTGGCTGACATCCACACCATGGGATGGTGCGATTTATGGGCTAAAACACATAAAAATCGGTGTTTACATGTAATTCAACAATTCTGCTGTACTACACCTTACAGACCGCTTTATCGCATCACATTAAATTATTTATTCTGAATCGCACACTTCACACTTTTTCAGGGTGCAGTGTGAGGGTGTGATTAATTTAAGTAATGAAATGGTCTTATTTTTAATTTAATTTTTATTTTATATTTATTGAAATCACACGATTGAAGTATTTGATTATTAACGGACTGTTTAGACACTTCTGTATTGAAATTTTAATGTACAAAACATTGTCCAAGGGTATGTTTTAACATATTCATAATTAGTTAATGGGTCAAATAGCATTTACTGGAGAACCTCCATGAGGAAATTATGTTATTTTTAAAGCTTTCTAAAGTTATTTATCTGTATAGCAAAAAAAAAAAAAAAAAATTGTAAAAATTTTTATTTTTGTCAAAGTTAGTTTTTAAAGAAATCAGCAAATAAAAAAAGAAGCCATCTAAGTTTTAACTTTTTATTTTTTTTAAAACCCAAAAAAAATGTCATTAACCTTAGTCAGTCGTTTATCAATTTGTTTATCTTATTTTAACCAAATTTTTATTAGGCTAAATAAGGGGTTACATTTTATAAAAGGACAATATTAATGGGGAAAAAAAGTTTATACAATTGGTTGTTAAAAGAGACTGATTGTTGTGATAGTTTTTGTTATGTTAAGTTTTTAGGAAACTGGAATAACTTCCAAGTCTACTCAATTATGAATTTTGAAGATTGTAATTGATCTCTCGATTTTATCTTTTGCATTGATTACAAGAAGCATGAGTTTTGATCTGGTTGAAGCTGGGTATACATTAACTAACAACTCACATACCAGATTGAATAAGTGATAAAAATTGAAAGTCTTATTATAGGAAATTATTTTGTTTTAATACATTCTATTAGAAAGGTGGGGTAGGGAAACCTTAATAAGTTTTATTTTTGTTAAAAAACGTTAATCCAAAAAAAAAAAAAAAGGTCCACAAAGTTAAAAATTTGTTTGTGTTAATTATTTGTGTAACCAAAAAAAAAAAAAAACTTAATAACTTTGAACTTGCTGACAATTGTTTTTAAAAAAGCGCTAATCCCAAAAAAAATTGTTTGTGTTATTTATTGATGTCACCAAAAAAAAAAAAAAAAGATTAATAACTCTGAACTTGTTGATAATAGTTTGTTTTTTTTTTAAAAAAAAAAGGCAATCCAATAAAAACTTTGTATTATTTATTTGTAAATCAAAAAAAAAGTTTTAATACATTCTATTAGAAATTTTATTCTTGTAATAGGTGGGGTAGGGAAACCTTAATAAGTTTTATTTTTGTTAAAAAAACGTTAATCCAAAAAAAAAAAAAAAAAGGTCCACAAAGTTAAAAATTTGTTTGTGTTAATTATTTGTGTAACCAAAAAAAAAAAAAAAAACTTAATAACTTTGAACTTGCTGACAATTGTTTTTAAAAAAGCGCTAATCCCAAAAAAAAATTGTTTGTGTTATTTATTGATGTCACCAAAAAAAAAAAAAAAAAGATTAATAACTCTGAACTTGTTGATAATAGGTTGTTTTTTTTTTTTAAAAAAAAAGGCAATCCAATAAAACTTTGTATTATTTATTTGTAAATCAAAAAAAAAAGTGGCATTCCAAAAAAAAAAAAAAAGTCTACTAGGTTTAAAGTTCGTTTGTGTGATTTATTTATTACATTTTAATTTACCATTATCAAACTCCCTCCACTCCCAAACCAGATGCCATCCACTTCTGCTAAATACACTAATGAATATTACTAAAAATCCTCGAAACTAGAGATTATCTCTAGCACAGATATATACACTTTAAACCTCAATTAAATATTAATATATCTGATTTTTTGAATTTACCACACACGGAATTAGTCACTTTCTCTATCCTGTATGTAATATCTTTATAGATATAATAAACACCTCCATACTTCCCCATACTTTTTGATTTATTTGTGTAACCAAAAAAAAAAAAGCTTAATAACTTTGAAGTTTGTTTCAAAATGGTAAAAAATATGTTATTTTTACAAATAAAAAGGCATCATAACTTTTAAAAAAAAGTCTACTAAGTTTAACTTTTTTTAAAAAAAAAACCCTGTTTGTGTGATTTATTTGTCTTTAAAACTGTTACTTCATAATTTTATTGATGATGTTTTTTTTTTTTAAAAAAAAGTAGCAATACAAAAAAAAAGGCCAACTAACTTTTGGGTTTGTTTATGTTCTTTAATTGTGTACAAAACATTGTAACTTCATCATTTTTTTGAAGTTACTTTTTTAAAAAAAGCTGAAAGCCAAAGTACAAATGTAACAATATACCATAGAATTTTTACAATATGTTGATACAAAACACTGTAACTTTATCATTTTTTTGAAGTTACTTTTTTTGAAAAAGCCATTAATAAAAATAAATGTTTACAAAAAATGAAATAAAATTTGTGTTAATTTATTTTTAAATAAAAAAAAGGTCAAAAACAAGTACACCTGGGTCTGACTTATTTAACACGATTTTGAAGTAATGCGATTCATGTTTCACCGGAAGTCGAACTCCGATAATGCACTATTACTTTAAATAATAAATTTGCGCACTTACGTTATATTGAGTGTAATAGCACATTATTGGAATTCGACTTTCATCTTAGTAATTTCAATATTTTCAGTGCTTTATAATAGTAAGATTTTATGCAATAATGAAATTAAAACCATGATTTCCACATTTTATGTATACACACATTAAACTTTACAAGATTATAATGTAAATTTGTTCAAACATTGTGCATGTTAATTTTGCATTTTAAATCACATTCTGTTTTTGCTTTTTAAAAAGAACGTAATCAATTATTAATCATTTAGTGTCAGCAAGTTTATTTTTAAAAAGTGAGTAATAGCAGTGGGCACAATTAAATTTGACAATTAAAAATTAAAATCTGATTTTTAATTGTAATTAACAATTTAAAAATTACTTACAGTGACTTCAAATTAATGTGATGTAAAATGAAATTTGATTTTTAAATGGAATTGAAAATTAAAAAATTAAAGACAAAAATAAGAATTTCATTTTTAGTTGTTAGTTTTAATTAAATTTTTCCCAGCAGTGGTGAATAAATGTCTTTTTATTATCATAAGTCTAAGTTCATAAACGATTAATAAAATTATCGTCCCAAATATTAATTACTAATTACATTGTCAACAGAAAACCATTAACACAACATGAGAGTGCAAACGAGCATGTTTTTCGGCAAATAGTAATAATAATTAAAATGTGTATAAAAATGTAAGTTACTGTACTGTAAATTATGCATAAAAATATATTATTTTGAATAAAATAAAATATTATAGTTAAAAAAAGTTTGTCTTGTATCAATTTTTTTCAAATTTGAAATTTTTTATTAGTCATATTGTATTTCCTTATTTTTTTTGTGTGTGAATTTTAAAGTAATTTTACGTTGGTGCTTTGAAAAATCACAGACCACATGCACCCTTTTTTGATGTAAGTTATGTCTATTTTTGTGTGACTTCATTTGTGCATGTTTTCTGAGGAACCTATCTATCACGTAAAACGAGACCCAGGTGTAATTCGAAAATCAGCAATTCAAATTGAAAAAAAAAGGCATGGGAATGTGTTCATAATCTATATTATTTTAAAAAAAAACCAACAACATCCCACGGCATGGATGTCAATAAAACAATAATTGGCATTTAACTAATAAAATATATAACACACATATTTATATATGTGTATGAGTATTTTTAATTAAATAATAACGATTTCCATTTCTTGTTTTCATTTTTAAATGAAAATAAAAAAAAAAACTATCAACAACTTTTGACTTAGGCTAATAATTGATTGTAAAAAATTTTCTTAAGACTATAGGTGTAGTTCAATAAACAATTATTACATTATTCTAGTCAATGTTTATCAACAAAATGTAAGCTATTATATGCTACAGACATTTGTATGAGAAGAAGACATGGAACAAATATAGTGCTGTTTCTAGTTTTACTATACATAAATTTAATACACATATTTTTTCATAATTTTATAATTAGTGACTGAATAGATTTCAGCAGTCTAAAATAATCATGACACAGTCTGTAAATTTTCAATAAAATAATATATTTTCATGTTATACCATATAATTCTCACAACGAAAGAACACTTTAACAACTATGCAAATATAACTTTTTCTAGAATACAATTTTTAAGATATACTCACCTCCTCCATTTTTGTAAGCTTGTAAAGGAAATCTCCACACATTTCCAATTCCTATGGTGGCACCTAAACAAGACAATATAAATTCTGTTGGAGTTTTCCATTCATCACGTTTCACCACACCTTGCTCCTCTATTATATATATATATATATATATATATAGGAGCAAGGTGTGGTGAAACGTACTAATATATATATATATATATATATATATATTAGTAAAAATTAGTCACATGACCTATATAGCTTGCATTACGAACATTTAATATACAAAGAGCCTTCTAATAGATCTAAACATCTTATTTATTTATTTATGTATTTTATGATAAATTCTACAAGAGAAAGAATGTGGAGCCTTTATTTATAGTTGTCCCCATCCCCAGACTGTTTTCGAGCTATGGCTCTCTTCAGTAGGAACTAGGACATTAGAATGAAAATACTAACTCAAGCATTTATCAAATTTTTAAATATTAAAAAAAGTTATAAATCTTCAGACACCTGCAGGACTTCAAATTCAGCTCTTTAAGTAAAAAAATATGGGCCTGAATATATTGGTAATTAAAGCTATATAGGTCCTGTGACAGATTTTTATTAATATTATAATTTTGCTATTAGGGCTTTGCCTATATTAAATTGTTAAGCCTACTAATATATGGGACTACTGAATTTAGTTCCGGCCCATATAGTTTCTTTAGTTAAAGAACTAAATTTGATGAAATGTAGGTGCCTGGAGATTTAGATATTTTTTCTAAATTTTTAAGAATTAGAAAAATGATTGGCCTGAGTTAGTATTTTGAATCTAATATCCTAGCTCCTCACTGAAGAAAGCCATAGTTAAAAACCAATCAGGAGATAGGGGCAATGGTATTTTTTCTTGTAGTATTTATCATAAAAATAAAAAAAAAGCTTTTGTAGAGGTTTTATCGGGCTCTTTATATATATATATATATATAGTGACGTTTGGTTTATTTCATCTATAAACCAATTGTAAGAAAATGAAACTAATTATAGACAAAAATAAAAAATTTTAAATGTAAAAAAAGTTGAAAAATTTTATTTGATAAATCAATAGCTCAAATGTAACCTATATAGAAATACAGTTTGTGTTTGTATAAAATATTGCTAGCATTATTTAATGCAAGGGGGTTGATTGATTTTTTTGGATGCTGCTATAATAATTTGCCAATATGATAATTGAGAAATAAATATTTATATGGCTAAAATAAAGTGTTCATGAATTTTAATGACTATTACTAAAAAGTTGGTGAGAATTGAAATTGAATTAATTATCAGTGGCTTTAGTTTGACAGTTTCTTTTCAAGAAAATAGGCTTAAGGTTAAAGGAAATTATAATGGACATTTATGTTTATGATTATCAGAAATTATAAGGGATATTTTATGCTTGTAATTATAAGAAATTATAATGGATATTTTATGTTCATGTGATCTGAATAAGCAGTTTTCTATTGAATGTTATGCATATGTTTGTGTGTGTGATATATTCTACCCAGAAAAAAAAAACTAAGCATAGTATTCAACAATCTTAGTAAACTTGCTTAATTTATTGGTTAGCTAAAATTCTTCATAATCTGATTGTGACCTAAAGTTTGCAAACAACTCTTCATATAAGCTTATAATATAATCCTGATAACCACATTAAATGTTATTATTCAATATACTTTTGTTTAACTAAGAACTTTAATTGTTTAACTGTTATTTTTAATTGTTTCATACCTAGATTAATGTGTGTACCTTCCAATTTTATTTAATTATTTAACTTAAAAAATATTTTACATTTGTTAGAATAAAATATTTTGCTTTTATCAACTTTGTTCATTGTATGTTATTAATGTTTATTATTAAATTTAGTAGGGTTAGTTTATTAGAACACATAATTTACCTTTGCCAATACTTAGCAATTAAGCCTCGGGTAAATAATTTTATAAACTATAACTAAGTTACGGGATACCAAAACACTGATCATTTACTTTGTTTTCTGTTAAGTTATGATATGTTTCATTGCAGAATCAGCAAGTCTAATGTCTCTGGCACCCTCATTTATAAATTAAAAGCTGATTCAGTTGGAAATCATAATTATAACAATTTCTAGTTAAAGTTGACCAAGAAATATAGTTATGCATTTAGAAATAAGAGTGAAACATTCTACTTTTTCATAACTTGATCAACTCATGCAGTTTATATTGTATACAGAGACCTAGTCAAATGTGGTAAACATTACTATATATATATATATATATATATATATATATATATATATATAGTATATATATATATATATATTTATATATATAATATATATATATATATATATATATTAAATTGATAAAAAATCAAGTCATATGACCTAATTTTAATAAAGCTCCTATTTACAAATGTTATATATAGAGTAAGTTAAAAACAAACTCTTATGAAGCTTCAAAAATACCCTCAACCTCAGACCGCGGTTTCTGCCTCTAGCATCATCAGTGAGGTGCTAGGGAATAAAAATACTAGAACTAGTCCAGCATTTTATCAATGCCTAACTATTGAGAAGAAAATCTGAAACTTTCAGACATTTAAATGTCCAAAAATCCAGCTATCTAACTCAAATAGCCGAATGGGACTGAACTAAGTTCAGATACACCATATATTAATAGCTCTAGCAATATAAAATCGCCAAAGCATTAATAGCAAAAAACTAAAATTAAATTGATAAAAAATCAAGTCATAAGAGTTTGTTTTTAACTTACTCTATATATAACATTTGTAAATAGGAGCTTTATTAAAATTAGGTCATATGACTTGATTTTTTATCAATTTAATTTTAGTTTTTTGCTATTAATGCTTTGGAGATTTTATATTGCTAGAGCTATTAATATATGGTGTATCTGAACTTAGTTCAGTCCCATTCGGCTATTTGAGTTAGATAGCTGGATTTTTGGACATTTAAATGTCTGAAAGTTTCAGATTTTCTTCTCAATAGTTAGGCATTGATAAAATGCTGGACTAGTTCTAGTATTTTTATTCCCTAGCACCTCACTGATGACGCTAGAGGCAGAAAATGCGGTCTGAGGTTGAGGGTATTTTTGAAGCTTCATAAGAGTTTGTTTTTAACTTACTCTATATATAACATATATATATATATATATATATATATATATATATATATATATATATATATATATATATATATATATATATATATATATATATATATATATATATATATATATATATTGTAATGGGCACATACACTGTTACATTACTTTTTTTAAAAAAATTAAACATAAAAAATAAAAGTTCACAAATAAAAACTTCTTTTTTAATAACTAAAAATTTAAAGTTAAAAGTCATGTAAGTGTTATATATATAAAATCACACAGATGACAAATTACTAAAATAAAACTGTTTTAAGACTAAATTTTCAGCAAAAACTTAAAAGATTTAAAGATAAAAATATATCTTTAAGAAAATACAATAAATTAATTAATGCTATTGTAAAATAGAAATGATTATTTTAATTAGTCCAAGTGAACTAGCCTTTGGGCATTTCAAAATGTATAAGTAAAGGTCAGATAGGAAAGAAAAAACAATAGAAATTAATAGCCAATAAAATAAATCCCTCAAAAAATGGAACTCAACAAAAGGGTCATCATCATCATGATGTAATGTTGAGTTAAACTATAAAATTAATATAAAAAGAAAAAGTTTGGAAATAAATTTTAGTGAAGAAAGAATTAGGAAAAGATAGAGATGTGAAAGCAGAAGTGGGCTAGAGTTGAAGAAGAAGGGATTGGAAAGAAACACTCTTCATCCCTTTCAGTTTTGCTAAAAAAACAAAAAAAAGGAAAGAAAAAAAAAGACCAATTGTTTTCTATATTGTGGACCACAGGACATTGGGGAAATTAATGCTGGATCCAAAATGGCAAGCAATGGATAAAGATGAACTTTTTAAAAAAACATAAGAACTTTATGAACATTTTCAAAACAATAACTCTAAATTCTAAACCTTTCAGTAAATAATATAAATAGAATCATATCTGACCAACGTAAATTAATATTAATAATGTTATTTGATGTATTTTTTTAAAATTCATTTCCAGTTATTTTTTTTGTTCTTTTAAGTTTAATTATGATTTTTTTTGTTAAACAACTTCTAATAAATGTTAAATTTAAGTCGGGTATGAATGGCTGCATAGATTCATAATGTTATGTTAGTTAAAGGGAGGGTAAATCTTAGGTTATTTGTTTCATAGTTAAATTGGGTCAATGGATTAGATATATTAGTGTAATTAGTAAATGTAGTATGAGGTCTGCTACCTACAGGATTGCATATTATGCCGCACACCCCCTTTTTGCCTACAGAATGGGATGGTAAGATATAATACGCAGTCCCTTCCTATGAAGTTTTTTTATTGCTCTTCACATCAGACAGATGTAGTATTCCTGTCTGGATGAGAGTCAATGTCTTCTATTAAACATGCTGTTCAGATGTGCCTTCCTGACAGTGTTGTATTTGTGCTGTCATATTCATGCTGCATTGAATACATCGATATAGATAGATTGGTGTTGGCTTGACAGAAAACTTTTGGCCTAAGGTTAAATAAGAGATAGAATATTTTCTTTTTAAATGCAATTTATGTAGTCTATTCATACTTGACACTCTAATAAATATTAAACTCATCTGTGCGAACTTTTAAAATAAAATAAAAACAGTTAAATTGTAAATTAAAATCTAAAGTAAAATAAGTTATAATGTTTTATAAAAGTAAAAGTTAGACTAAAATAATAATGTTAAATTTTATATATATTAAATAAATGTTTGTGTGTGTTATTACCGGCAGTGGCTTTTTATATTTTTTAATATTGAAAATATTTTTAGATAAGAATTCATATTTTATAAATCTCTGTGTTTCACTGAGCTAGTGGCAATGGGCTGATGGTCGGAATAAAATATATGTAAAATAAGATCTTAACAGCGCATATCTGCCTACTCTATAAATTTTCTAGGTTCAAATAGCATAGTGGCACTCTGTATGGCAGATACGGTAAGACTCACCTTCTTTTTGGATCGTTATAATATATATATATTAATTCTAATATTTTCACAGATAAATGATGATTTCATATTATTAATATTTTCAGGATATTCTTTGCAGTAAAATAGCTATTGAAAGACAAATAAATTTTAAAACTTCTTAACCAATAGAATTTTTATTAAAAAATAAGAATATTTGTTATTAGTTTTGTAGTTTAACATTCAGTTATAAAAATTATTTAGATTAAATATTCATTAACATTCTATTGTTGTAGTTTTAAAAGTAACTTTTAAACTATTAACTTGCATTCATATGTGAAAATGTGCATGCATTGACATGGAAACATAAAAAAAAAGTAATTTAATTCCAATATTGTTTAAAATAAATAAATTAAACAAATGTGTGGATAAAATTATTTCAATGAAATATTTATGGGTTTAATAAAGAGTATAACTTTAAATTTTATATTTATTACTATGGGTTGGATAAAATATCATTTAAAAAAATTATTGCACAATATTTGTTAATAATAAAATTTTGATTTTCCAGCTGAAGGTCACGTGGTAAGAAAAAATTATATTGATTACATCAGTAGATTGATTTCACAACTGATTTGTTGGAATATTAAAATTTAATAAAAACTAGTTTTTATTGGTTTATAATTAAACTGTAGGTGGGTTAAAAATTGTGAGATAAATGGAGATCTAAAAGGTTATTCAGTTGCTGATCTGTTTTAAATATATGTGTAGCTGAATCTTAAAAGTTCTTTAATAAAAAGTAATTTTGAAAACTTTACATTTTCTAAAAAAAAATAAAAGTATGTATTTAAAACCATTATTTTAAATCGTCCAGCAATGACAGTGGGTTGAGAAGAAAAGGTAATCCGTTTTTCTGACAGTTTTTCATTACAATTGAGGCATTAAAATTTACAGTAAAATGTTTAAAGGAAAAAATACAGCATCTCATATTTTATTTATTTTTTATATATTCATTTTTCTTTATTTAGAAGTAAAACTTAAATTATTAAGTATTGTTATGGCTAAAGACTTTATTGCACTAAAGTATAGTATATCTTCTATCAAACTAAAAATATACATAAAGAAGAAATTAAAAAAAAAAAAACATTCAAACATTTTAAAATATTAAAATGGAAATGCGTTAGCGTCTTTATAAATTAGAAGTGACATTAAATGTAATACTTTATTACTTAATAGATGATATAGACATTTAAATATGCTCTTAACAGAATAATGTTTCTGTGGACACTATATATTTTAAAATACTAATTCTGGTTTATGCTAGTAGTATGAAAAGAATTTGTTTGGAAGTAAAACTTTAAATTAAATTAAAAATATTATTAATGAACTTGTCTCTGTCAAATATGTAATGTTTTGTTATAGTGGCCAGTACTTATAAGTACCCTTATGACCGTTGATCTTAGTTCATAAAACAAGGAGTGTGCTTAATTATAAACAAAATCTACTCTTATGTTTTAAAAAATAAATAAAAGAAAATTTGTTTAAAAAAAGAAATACATTTTTAAATATGTGTATAAATGTAGTAATTGAAGCTTCGAATTCGGATAGATATCTTAACATGGATAAATTGTATACGCATTATGAAATGGAAAAATCATTACGGAGCTGAAATATGAACTTGAATTAATGTATTATTTTTTTTATGGTCTGCTTTATTGGTTTTTTAAAAAAAGAAACCATAAAAATATTTATGCTATTAAATTGTATGAGCTCTATTTAAAAAAAATGCATTTATCTAAAGAAGAACAGTGAAAGTTAACTAAATAGATATATTATAATTATTCCGCGTTTGAACCTAGGATTATAAATATAAAAAAAAAAAAAAACATGTACTCAGCTGAAGAATTTATTGTTTTCAATGTCGGCTTATTTTACTTATACTTATGCTTATTATACTTATGCTACTCAGTTGAATAATTTACTTTCCAGTGCCAACTTATATTTATGCTTACAATGTTTTATTATTTTAATATTTAAAATTATCTTTAAAGATAAAAGAAAGTGGAAGTGTTTATATAAAGAACTACTGAATGTTTTTGTTTTGAAAACCATTGCCATGTGTATAAATGTAGTAATTGAAGCTTCGAATTCGGATAGATATCTTAACATGGATAAATTGTCTACGCATTATGAAATGGAAAAATCATTACGGAGCTGAAATATGAACTTGAATTAATGTATTATTTTTTTTATGGTCTGCTTTATTGGTTTTTTTAAAAAAGAAACCATAAAAATATTTATGCTATTAAATTGTATGTAACACTTTTTGGCATAAATATAGAGGTAAACTAGGGTTATATTTTTAAACGAAATAGGTTTCATTTGAATGAGCAAATGTTTCTTGCCATTCTTAAGTAGATTTAGTTTATTTATCAAGCATTATACTAGCTAGTTTCTATTTAATAATTTTATTATAGAGATTTAAAATATCACAGTGTTATTTTTATATAAATGGGATGTTTTACTCAATTTTATTTTAAATTTACTAAAGAAGTTTATCAGAGAATATCCATTCAATTGTTTTATGAATGTTATATTAAGAATAATTACAAATATTTTATATTCATCGAGAAGTAAATATTCTTGCATTTAATTTACCATTTCAAAAGTCCACTAGTACTATATTTTTAGCATTTAATATTTTGCTATGTGTGTATTGTGCCTTGCCTAGAATTTTATATGCATTTAAGTTTAAAGTATTTTCTACAGTAGTCAGTTGACACATAGTTTGCTTTGTTGGTTGGAACATTGGATATACGTTTTGTATTTTTATAAATTTCTTAGAAATAACTTAGTTAGTTTAAGTGAACTATATATCTTCCTATTAGTTAGTATTTGGTAGCCTCAAGAATTAGGCTTAGTTCAAAATTTTTGAATATGTTTATGGAGTCGAGAGTATGCTCCATTCTTATTGTAATGTAATTCCATGATTTGATAGTGCTTGTCCCCAAAAGAGGGTTATTATATTGTATTTTTCAGTGATGACAATCACATTAATAAGCATTGAAAATCCCATGAGAGAGGATTATGCTTTTCTGGTGTGTGTTCCTGTTCCCAGATGTACTGAAGATGAATTCCAGACATCGTCATTTTGCCTCAAAGTTAGGTATTTTTGGAAGCCACCATATTCTTTTCCAGCTCTGAGGAGCCTAGTATCTTTATATTTTTGCCTATCATTCATGATGACTTAATGCTAATTCCACCACAGTAGGGGATGTTGCATTTGTTTTAGATTTGTGATGACAAGATATGCTTGTTTGAGGAAATGTATTTCTTCAGGTAGTTGTAGCTAATTTATGGCTCATAGGTATATCAATGTTTGAATTGTGTGGATATGATAGTTTTATCATGCACAAGCTAACCAACAATAAATTATATTTATTTTAAAGTATATTAAATATGCATACGGTATAAGTGGCAATTCACACATAATAATTTAATATTTTCATCTAGAGCTTCGCCGCTGGATTTGTAAGTCTGTTACATCATTATCTTTAAAACATTGAGGGAATGATTTTATGTGGACTAAAGTTATTTTAAAAAAGTATAACTGATCTCTGATGAATGATTGTCCCATAAACTTAAGTTAATTTAATTTTAGTATTAGCTTAATCTGATTTAAAGATATATCTAGCTGTGATATTAGTTATATCCATGAAACTAGTGATGATATTTTAAAAAGTATTGTTGAATATGCTTACTCCAACTTAGCGTTTGTTAAGTTGAGGAGTATAAAATTAACCTTAGGGTTTTCAATATAAACATAATTATGTGTGTTATTCTGATTAGTAAATGACACAATAATGTTATTTATTAGTCCAAATAATTATATAAAATCTTAGTGCGGTATTGGCACTGTTTGTATTCCACTATACTTATAAACATTTCTTCTCATTATTAATAAATTAAATTATTATTATTTCAAAAGTTTTGTTTGTTTGTTTTACTTTTATATGAAAAATATATTATTGTCTTGGGTTCCAAGTTCACAAAGTCTTAAATTTTAAAGTTAATGAATCTTCAATTCAGACACTCACAAGTATATTCTAAGTGAATTAAATATAGTTGATATTGTCTTGAAAATTAAATAAAAAAAACTATGTTAAAGTAAATGATTCTCATATTGAATCACAAATACAGATAATTACATTATAGCAGATACATAATTAAATATTTAGTTAAAAGTTTATTTTCTTTAAATTATCAGTATATCTTTCAGATTAAAGATTATGCAATATCAGATTAATAACATTAGTACTTCAGAAGAATATTTTAATTAATATTATTTTAGGAGCTTCATCTTATCACATATTGACTGCACATCATCTATCATCATCTTAAATCTTATATATTTAAAGAATTCTTATCCATTTGCATTTGAGGTCTTTAGTGGTTGCCTGTGAGTATGGAAAGGCATTAAAAGTACCCTTGCTATTTTCTTTGCTCAAGTAATATCTTAGATAATATGCCATTATTCGTTTAAATTTAAATTGATTCACTAAATTTTGTGAATTAATATTTGTTTTGTTTATTCTTTTAAGATTGAACATACTATAATTATTTTTATGGTCAGCTAAGATGTCACTTATTTATTTATTAATCACAGTAATCCTTTGTTAGGCAACTTAACTTAAACTTTAATTTTAAAATCGCTGAGGTTATTTACTCTTGTTGTTTATTAAATATAATTATGTTAGATAATATTTTAAAGCAAAGCATCATAGATCTTATTGAGAGAGTGTATAGTTTATTAGTAGGACTAGTATGGTAAGCATTGATTAATGATTTTAGATAATCTTTTGTATGGTTTATTAAAACTGTAGTTGTTATAGTTCATCAGTATTGGATTTGAACTTTATTTGTTTATACATCTCTGGATCATCATCTCTTTTCTTTAAATTTATTGTAACCCCACTGAGCTGAGTCATTTAGAGTCTCTAATTTATGGTTCATTTTATATCATTTCACTTCTATTCCATTTCTTTTCATGTCATTTCTTTCTATCATCTCATTTCATTTCTCTCTCCTTAATCCCATCTTCTTCTTATATCTCTCTTTCATATCTTTTCATCATCTCATTTCTTCTCTCTCTCCCTTATATATACCATTTCTATTATTTCCCCATTACTTTTCCCTCTCAATTCTTTTCTTTTCCATCATTTATTCTTACCAATTCTTCATCTCAATTTCATTATTTTTCTCTTTCTTTTTCACACCCCTTTCTTATTTTATTATTAGCATTCTCTCTCTTTTATTTTATTTTCTTCTTATCTCTCCCTCTCTCTCTATTTTAATTGTAAGGCTACAATTATCATTATCATTATCCATTTTCTTCTTATCTTTTTTATTTTATTAGGTTACAATTGGCCTCTCTCATTTTATTTTCATCATTTATCTTTATCATTATCTCTCCTTTATTCCATTTTCTTCTTATCTCTCCCTTTCCCTCTATTTTCATAAGGTTGCAATATATATATATATATATATATATATATATATATATTGTTGTGCCGGTCAGATTTGTATGTTCACGTAACAAGATCTAGCATCAGGCAAAAGTACCTCGAATCCAATCATGCGCAAGATACACAGGTCAGGAACACTCATGAATTCTGCCCTATTTGCCTACTTTCCAGATCTATAACATTATGAGCAACAATCCCGATGACATCGATTAATTTACTTCTCACCTGCCACCATCAATCATCGGAGACACAGAAAGACTCTAGGCTAAACTTATATGATAGAATAACTTAATAACTAGCTATATTTTATGAGCAATGAAGGCTCATGACCTAGCATAGTAATTATGTATTGAGTGGAGATCATCTAGTCATATTTAGCACAAGTAATAACTTAATATATTATCTTAACTAAAATAAAGCAATGGTTCGAGTTTGATATATATATTTAAGATTTATTAATAACAAAATTATGTCGGGTTATTTACCTGACATGAGCCTTATAAGTATTATATATATGTCTGTTTGATTTATATTTAATGATAACATAAGATTTGAGGCTATGCCAATAATATATATATATATATATATATATTATCAAATCTTATATATATATATATATATATGATTTAATGAATTAGTGCTATTAGAATACATTACTGGAATACTATTACACCCCCAGAGACGAAAAGAGCATTTAATTAATTTGAAAGGAGAATAATTTTACAAGCAGATATTATATTTGGTTACATTCAATATGATTATTAATTTGGAGTTTTAGATAATTAATGTGCGGGGTGGGTAATGAATAATTACATAAACGATACTAAATCTATCGCATTAATATGTATATTAAACTAATGGAAATATGTCTGTTTAAAGAAATCATTTCATTAAAGCTTATGATTACTTCTGAGTGACTACTAAGATACTGAAAGGCAGTACATGCATGGCAGCTGATTGGGTTGGTCCAATTATGGATCCTGGAGTGTGCTTCATGAATTTTGAATAAAGTGGACCGAATTCCTCTGCAAATGTAGGCAGGGTCAGTTTGACGAAAGAAAGAGTCCAAGATTTCCTGGAATGAAGTACAGGTGAATCATGGATGATGAAGAGTGGTCAGCAATGACTTTATTGGGCTGGTTTCCCAGATCACTCCCCATATAAAGTATGCACATATGACCAAGTTAGTCCCCAGGATGGTTTTACAGCCTGGTTTAAGGACATTGAGGATGATGATGGGGCTCGACTGTGTGAATACCTCCATGTGAGAAAGAAGCATGAACATATAACATATATATATATATATATATATATATGAAATGGCCTTTATGCACAAAACACTTAATAATATAATTTAAATATAATTCTAAAAAATAAAGATTATCGAAACGTATTTATTGCCCATAAATTATGAAATATTTGTGTAATGAAATGGCTTCCCTAAGCAAACATGGGTAATAATTATACTTAAATATAAAACTAAGATCTCAAGACCCCCCTCCGCCTTACATTATGTTACTTAATATTATCCATTACTTCTTACACATTTAATAAATTTCAATTTTGGTTAATCAATGCCCTTGTGAAAATATATAAATGATTACAAAATAAGTGGGTGGTGGTAATAGCTAAGATGGGTTTTACATATATAATATAATTTAAGAATAAAAGATAGTGCATATTTAGGATGGAAAATGTGAAAAACAGATGCCAATCTGTTTTTCTACAGTAGACGTGAAAAATATAATTACTTTATTTATCTAAAATCACAAGCACCTGGGCAAGTCGAATAAGACTTGTTTTGATCAAATTATAAATTATTTACCCAGTAAATGATGGGTGGGGAAATGAAAATGAATTATATGCTGGCAATTTTAGAATACTATTGGCATTTATTTTAAAATATAACTACATAAATGTAAATGAAAATTATTTGCCGCTTGGAATTAAAAGAAAAGGAAAAACATTTTATAGGCGTCTTAATATAGATTAGTTATATAGAGTTATACAAATACATATTTTGAAGACATTTAAAATAGGTGATTAAAATATAAATATTACAGAGAAGGCAGGATTTAATAATTATAAGCGGTCAAAGTTCTTTTACCTTGATTATTTGGAAGAGTGTTTCAGTAGTAATCAGTCCATCGGTATTATTTCATTAGATATAGGGTAGCATTATTATGTGAGAGATAGCATTTCATTTCAACTGAAAAATATCTACAGTTCATTGGTATGGGATGCAGAGCTTCATTCATGGGAACAGCATATGAGAATGGAGGGACAAGGTGAAATTTTCTACTCACGACACATTGGGTGAGAATTAAATCTGGCGTGGCATATGTATAGCAACTTAGTTATTTAATGGTCTCCTCTCCTGTGTATTCAAATCCAGCAGTATATATACTTTTATTTTGAAGCTGTAACTTAGCAACTACTGCTGGACGTGAGGCGGTTTAAGCACTTAAGTTTCATTTGGAATAGTTTGACCGGATACTCTTATTTAGTAAGATGTTTGAAACAATGCAAGTTTGTTATCAGTTTCTCGAATGATTGTTTTAAAATATATCTTATGATTTTAAAACAAGCTAGCACGGACAATTTCTATTAATGGGTTTATTTTATTATTACCAATTCATAATCTTTTACTTTAATCTAAGGTATCTTCCGGGTAATTGTTTTTCGAGAGACTTCTTAACAAGATTGCATCACTTCTGGCTACAAAATTATATATGAAAAAATAATAAGTTTTATATATAATACCTTATATATATATATATATATATATATATATTATATATATAACTTATATATATTATATATATATATATATATATTAATTTATTCACAATCTCCTACACTGAAATATATAGATAATTATTATTTACGCCCGCATACACATGAGAATATTGTTATTAAATAAAATATTTTTAAATTAAAATATGTACGTGTTTACATTATTTGTTATATTATTAACCAAAAGAAATATATATATTATTAGCTAAGTATATACGTGCATAAAGGTGGGTTTGAATACAGTTAGGTGGTAGGAGATTGGATGTGGGCTGTGAAGCAGAATCTGAGCTTCAGATCATCTGCTTCATTTTCCTGAACTTACTGAAAAAAAAAAAAAAGAAAAAAAATGTTTAAAAAAAGAAAAAAAGCTTTTACTTGATGTTCAGGTAACTAAAGAACAACTTTGGATTGGTGATGTATCTAAAGGGAATTTTGTGACTTTCATTTATGATAGAATCCTAACTTTTCTGCTATATTAGGAATTTTATGACTTTCATTTATGATAGAATACCCTTTCTGCTATATTAGAAATTTTTGGCTTTCATTTATGATAGAATAGCTCTCTGCTATGTTAGAAATTTTATGATTTTTGAGTTATGCTAAAATACCCTCTCTGCTATATTAAAATTTTTTATGACTTTCATTTACTATCGAATATCCTAACTCTGTGTTATATTAGAAATTTATGACTTTCATTTATGATAGAGTATCCTCTCTGCTATGTTACTAGAAAAAATTTTTCACTGTCTTCAAAAAAATCTGCTTGGTTAATTGAATACAATAAGATAATAATACAAGAAACTATATATATATATATATATATATATATATATTGTGCCCTTTTGTATGGGTCACCATTTAAGTTTTGTGCTTATCTAGTAGAAAATTTTAAATTTAAGAAGTATTTTAAATGTGTGATGTTGACTTTGCTTGTGGTAATGTTATCATAAGTTTAATTGAAGCAATCTATGAGTATTTGATATGTGAATTGTGTTGGTATTGAGAAAGTATTTAAAATGATGATGATTATGATGTAATACTGCATTAATAAATTTAATAATAAATGTTTAAAGCTAAAGTATTTAAAAGATAAGTTAAAATTAGATAAAGATATTTATTAAATTCAAAAATATATGTTAAAAGTGAATAGAGATATTTTAAATTATAAGTGCTTAAATTGAGATTAATATTTGATTTTGATCATATCAAATAATTATTTTAAAATCTGATATAATATCTTATTTATTTTAAAAATAAATATTTATTTTAAAAAAGCAATTGTTAAGTTTATTTTTAGGCAAGCGTTCTTGTGTTATAAAGAACAGATGTTATACACACACGCGTGGAAGTTGTCTAATAAAGTTGCATAATTATTTAAAAAAAAAAAATCATGTTATAAATTTATAAATAATACGTGAGTTATCACGAGATAAAAATAAAGATATTAATGTAAAATATTAAATTTGATTTTAAAAAATATTACTTTAAAAATATAACGTATTTAAAAAGATTTAGTTTATTTTAAATGATCTTATAAAAGTTAAGATTTAAATCAAGTGAGAAAGAATATTTCAAAAGAATGTTTAATAGATTTAAATAAACGATAAATATTGTTTTAAAAGAATTTGATAAAATATTAAATATTAAATAAGTCATTATTTTATTTTTAATAGTGTGTTGATAAATATGTAAATAAGCAAAATTTGATTGTTTAAACGTACCAATCAGATGTGGAGTTTCTGGCAGTATATAAGCTGGATTCAATTGTTGAAGGGGGCTCTCTCTGTAATTAAGTTTCTAAGTTAATCGTGCTATTAAGAAAATATCCAAGTAAATTTATAAACGCTCTTAAAATCAGTTGTAAAATCATAAGAGTGTTATTGAATAATTTATAATATTTTAAAGTAATGAATATGCAGTAGGAACTTAATATTCCCTATTGATCTTCTCAATATCGAAACTCAATTTACGTACAAATGATCATGGAAACATCACGTATCGGAGAAATATATCAGAAACTTTATGCTGGAAAAGTAACAGATGCTGGATTAGTACATAAAACTATAAGATGGAGAAAAGTAGTATTTTGGACTATAAATAGTTTTAAAGTTAAATTACTATTGTCTGTTATTAATAGATATTTTAAAGAAATAAAAATACTTCTGTGGAAAAAAGTATTTTTGACAAATTATAGAAGTAAAATGTATATCTTAAGGAAAGATATAAGAAGCAGTAGTAGTTTTAAATAAATACTTGCCTTGTTAAGTCTTTGTGCTTAAAAGACTAAATATTGACGTTTTAAAAGGCAAATAGATTATAAATATGATTATTTAAAATCGTAATATAATAAAATTGCTATATTGAAGTAATCTAAAACGCTGGACGTTATAGATGGAGAAATTAATTCTTACCTGAATATGTTAATTATAAATGCGCAAGTATTACATGGATGTCCAAATCAAGTTAAACTAAGTCAAGCAAGCCAAGTTGATTAAAATAATTCAATGTAAAATAATTTATAAACTATAAATTAATTTAGAAATAATAATTTTTGAATAATATTCTATGAAGAACTGGATCCAGACAGGACTTATAAACTATATTTTTTAATTTTATTTTGTTTTCTTGGGAAACTTATTTTTTAAAAAAAAGAACGTTATCATTTTTATTATAAACTTTCAAGAAACACGTGATACAACGGAACAGGAAATAGTGTTTTATTGACTTTATACGTGGGATATTTGTTAGAACTTTTATGGTAGAACAAAAGTCGACGCTGGAATATGTAATATGATTTTTATTTTATTTATTTAACATAAAATGTAAATATTATTAAACTCTTAAAAGTAGGATAGGTACATTACTTAAATAATAACTAAAAAAAATAATATAATAATTAATTACATAAATTTATTTTATAATTAATTTAACACGGAATATTTTAATGAATGTTGAGAGTATAAATGTGTATTATTTTTGTTTTCTGAAGCTGCAAATTCCGAAGAATACTGGGTAGCAGACTGGACATTATTATTATTATGGTAAAAATATTGTATAATGATTTTTAATGAATTTAATATGTTTTTCTTTAGATCAACTGAATATTATGTTGTTGTAGAATGAATAGATAAATATTTTATGAAAACACATACATTATATTGGCAACGAACTTTATTAAAATATGCATAAGTTTTAATTTATAATATCAACATGATACAACATTACGTAAAAGCTTAGAAATAATTATATGATTCTTTCGTAAATAATTTTGATATTTTATTTATGTTTAGTATTAGAATGATGTTTATTATTTATCTAAGTAATTATTTTATTTTTGCAATTAGAAAAGGATTTTAAAAGTCTATATTTTGTGTATTTTGATTATTGAATAAGTTAAGTTACGTTTAGGTAGAAGTTTATATTTAGATTGAAAAGTTTATTAAGTATAGATGATGTAATATAGGTAATTTGGATAACGAATATTTTGTTTGAAGTTGATGTTTGTTTTCTGGAAATTTTTAGATAAGTTTAGAATATGTTTTATAGATAGAAATTATTAGAAAGGATTTAAAATAACACATAAAATAAAGTAGTGATTTTTACATATAAAAGAATCATAGAATTTATCTAAGGTAATGCTTTATGGATTTAGAATTGATAAATAGTTTAAATAATAATATTTGAACAATAGAAATATATAATGCATATTTGATAAAACATATAACAGGAATTACATTAAGTAAAGTATAATTACAATCAATTATTTGTTTACATTACAAAGATACATTAATTTTATAAAGTTATTAAGCAATGCTAATAATAAAGTAAATATATGATGATACATTATAAATGTAATACTTAATTAATGTAGCTATTTAATTAGTAGAGCTACATTATGTACACATGCTACAGAGATAGTTTTGACATATATTATTATTTGTAATAATTAAAGTACACGACTATTTATTTTAAAATCTAAGTTTTGGAAAAAAACACTGTAATATTATTAATATAGCATTTGAAGGAATGTAAAGTTGCTTATTAAGTATATGAGTTAATAACAGTGTAAGCCTCTTATATTTGTATTTCTATTTTTATTTATTTATATTTGTTTTCCTAAATTCTAAACTGTAAATAGTGTACATAAATTTTATTTGAAGTTATTGTAAATAAATTTGTTAATTTGTTTTAAAAGTGTGTCAAGTTTCATTATTTTTCACCACAGCATTTTGACATCAGATGATTTGAAATAAACATAATATTTGCACAAAATGAATTTATTATTATTATTTAGAATTGAATACCATATTTGCTTAACATTATTTTATAAGAATTGATTGACATGAATATAAATATTACAATGGTCATAAGATGATTATAATGCACATTATAAGAATACAATATTGTTTATTGCCACAGATTATTAAGTATAAGATTTTGATCTATTTTAAAATGAAGATACCATATGAAATAAAAGATATAAATATGATTGTTTATTCATTTAATGATTGATTATATAAGATAAATGGATGAGATTAAATTACATTTTATGATTAGTATTATTTATTATTATTATTAAATAAGTTAGGTGTATTTAAGTTTGATATAAAATCCCACATCATACTTATTTACATAATTTATGATTATTTTAAAACAACTTAGAAGAACCTGAGATTATTTAATTATATTTTAAGTTAGAAGTTAGGAATTATTTTAGTATTATTAAAGATAATTTGTTTCATTTAAAAGTCATAAGAATGCTATAGATGTAGTGGTAGAATAATAAGGTAGTGGTAGTATTCTTATGCCATTGAGACAGTATCTTGGGAGATATTGACTCAGTGTAAATCTGCTTATTACTTTGTAACTTTACTTCACAGTCTCATAATTTTATTATACTTATTTAATTAGTATAATCTAGAACTATATTGATTTTGATGATTGACAATAAATTTAATTAAGATATGATAATATAAAGTATATTAAAGATAGATATGCAAATTTTAATTAAACATAATAATGTAACTGAGCTAGTTGTATTTTAAACTATTTTATATATCAAGAAGTAAGGGTACAATATATATATATATATATATATATATATATATATATATATATATATATATATATATATATATATATATATATATATATATATATATATATATATATATATATATATATATATATATATATATATATATATATATATATATATACATACATACATACAAATTATTCACTGTCTTCAAAAAAAACTGCTTGGTTAACTGATTAACTTAAAATAATAATAAAAAAACTATTATAACATATACAAATTATTAGAGTCCTAAATCATTTGCCATTGCATATCCATGTCATCATTTTCTTTCCCTCCAGCTTTTCCTCCTCCCATTCTACACTCTCCCCCTTGCTTTACTCTCCCCTTCCAGTACTCAATCCATATTTATTTAAATCATTATTGCTATCCCACCTATTATTTAATATTAATTGTTTTTAGATCTAGTTTTTACTGTGAAACATATATATATATCTATACTGCTTATTTACTATTTAGCTCTTTAATGCAAAGTATATCATAAAAAATATTATAACCTCTACCTGGCCTTCTTTATGTCTTCTTTTGTGGTCTGTTTTTGGAGTTGTTCTTCAGCACCTGAAACATCTTAACAAAATGATTGATTAACGATTGCATTGATGCACTTGATACACATATTTTGGAAAAAAACTCTATATAACTTTTATTATGAATCATTGCTTTTAAACTCTTTTTATTCTAAATAACTCAATCAACTATTGGCAAATTTATTTTGGTATTAATATCAGGCGCCAGCCAAAGGGATAGGGCTATATGTTATGACCAGATGATCCGCTATTATTGGGTTGTATACTTTTCTAAGATCTATACTTAAATAGTTATACATTTACAACTTAAGAAAAAAACATTATTATGGCTTTAGCACATATTTACATATATAAGAGACTGAAACTGTAACAAAAACTGTCATTATTTTATTTCTTTCATTGATTTACGACCATTATATATGCATGAATATTATTAAAACATTTCAAAAAAAATCTGCACATTTGCGATTATTTAGAATCTTTATTTTATTTTTAATAGTGTTTTAAAAGCTGTCACTAATTTAACTAAGACTTGGAAATTATAAATCTAAAATATTTATTTAAAAAATGTATTAACAAGGAAAAAAATTATATTTAACATCATTATTTAAAACATTTAGAAAAAAAATCTATATTATTATTTAGCGCACACACTAATCTTTTTATCTTTAAATGTGAAAGCCCGTTAAAAGCTGACAATTTAATTTTCTCAGACTTGGAAAATATTATTATTTGAAACATTTATAAAAGAAATTATATGAACATAGTTATTTAAAGCATTTATGAAAAATTATTATATATTATTATTATTTAGCGCATACTTCAAAACTTGGGCATATTATATTTATTTATAAAATATTAAAAATGGGAAAAAATTATTATATATCTCAATATTATTATTCTATATTGTACACACTTCTTTATCATCTTTTAACCTTAAATGTGAAAAACCCCTTATCACTATTTTATTACATTGTAAACTCGAAAATATTTTGTTATTTAAAATCATTTATGGAAACTTTTATATATATAAACGCTACTATTTAGAACACATACTTTATTTTTATTATAAATGTGGAGGCCCCTTAAAACCTAACACTATTTTATCATACTGTAAACTTGAAAAAACTTTTATGTTATTAAAATCATTTATGGAAACTTATATATATATATATAAACACTATTTAAAACATACTTTTTACTTTATTATTATAACTGTGGAGGCCCCTTAGAACTACCACTATTTTCTTTATGGGCATCCTGCATGTAATTTTACATTTATGACCAAGAAAAAAAAACATTATACAACATCTTATTCACTTCTTTGAAAAAAACATATTTTATTTTATAAAGATGAGAGCCCCTTAAAAGCTATCACTATTTTTATTTCACTGGAATCTTACCATGTATACGGAAACTATAAACGTGATTTGGGAAAACACTCCTTTATCTCTAATTAATATGAAAGTAAAAGCCCCTTAAAAGCTGTTACTTTTCTTTACTTTTTTTTTTAAAAACTCATGAGAATTATACATGTAATAAACATTTATGGACAAGAAATAAAACATTATATAACATCATCATTTATCAAATCACATATGTGAAAAAAAACAAAACAAAACTGCCACTATTTTATTTTATAGGTTCGTGAAAACGAAAAAAAAAAAACTTTTAAAACTCTTATGGGGAAAAAAATACTGAGTATATAACATACTATTTACTTGAAACATAATTATATATATATATATATATATATATATATATATATATACTGAGAGAAAATATTTATATTTATCTTAACAATGACTCACAGGGAGTGTATACCAATATTCAAAAAAAATTTAAGCTGGGTGTCCGAAAAAAAATTTTCAAAAAAATTAAAAAAAAAAAAATTTTTTTTCTTTTAAAACATGTGTTATATCTATCACTATCTATTCGAAGCCCTACATTGATGCGCCAAACCCAGAGAGAAGAAAAAAATCTGTGCCGGTCGGATTTGTATGTTCACATAACAAGATCTAGAATCTAGGCAAAAGTACCTCGAATCCAATCATGCACAACATACACAGGTCAGGAACACTCATGAATTCTGACCTATTTTCCTATTTCCCAGATCTATAACATTATGAGCAACAATCCCAATGACATTGGTTAATTTACTTATCACCCGCCAGCATCAATCATTGGAGAAACAGAAAGACTCTAGGCTAAATGCTATATTTTATGAGCAATGAAGGCTTGCAACCTAGCATATTAATTATGTATTGAGTGGAGATCATCTAGTCATATTTAGCACAAGTAATAACTTAATATAATATCTTAACTAAAATAAAGTAATGGTTCAAGTTTGATATATATATTTAAGATTTATTAATAACAAAATTATGTCGGGTTATTTACCTGACATGAGCCTTATAAGTATTATATATATATATATATATATATGTGTGTGTGTGTGTGTGTTTGATTCATATTTAAAGATAACATAAGATTTGCGGCTATGCCAATAATATATATATATATGATTTAATGAATTAGCGCTATTACAATACATTACTGGAATACTATTACACCCCCAGAAATGAAAAAAGCATTTAATTAATTTAAAAAGGTAATAATTTTACAAGCAGATATTATATTTGGTTACATTCAATATGATTATTAATTTGGAGTTATAGATAATTAATGCGTGGGGTGGGTAATGAATAATTATATAAATGATACTAAATCTATTGCATTAATACATATATTAAACTAATGGAAATATGTCTGTTTAATGAAATCATTTCATTATGGCTTATGAATACTTCTGGGTGACTAATAAGACACTGAAAGGCAGTGTGTGTATGGTGGCTGATTGGGTTGGTCCAATTATGGATCCTGGAGTGTGCTTCATAAATTTTTAATAACAAAGTGGACCGATTTCCTCTGCAAACATAGGCAGGGTCGGTTTGACGAATGAAAGAGTCCAAGATTCCCTGGAATGAAGTACAGGTGAATCATGGATTATGAAGACTGGTCGGCAACGACTTTATTCGGCTGGTTTCCCAGATCGCTCCCCATATAAAGTATGCACATACGACCAAGTATGACCCCAGGGTGGTTCTACAGCCTGGTTTGAAGACAATGAGAATGACAATGGGGCACGACTCCACGAATACCTCGATGTGAGAAAGAAGCATGAACATATATATATATATATAAACAAAATGGCCTTTATGCACTTAACACTTAATAATATAATTTAAATATAATTCTAAAAAATAAAGATTATCAAAACGTATTTATTGCCCATAAATTATGAAATATTCGGTGTAATGATATGGCTTCCCTAAGCAAACAAGGGTAATAATTATACTTAAATATAAAACTAAGATCTCAAGATCCCCCTCCCCCTTACATTATGTTACTTAATATTATCCATTGTTTCTTACACATTTAATAAATCTCAATTTTGGTTAATCAATGCCGTTGTAAAAATATATAAATGATTACAAAATAAGTGGTTGGTGGTAATAGCTGAGATGGATTTTACATATATAAGTTAAGAATAAAATGTAGCACATTATTTAGGATGGAAAATGTGAAAAACAGATGTCAATCTGTTTTTCTACAGCAGACATGAAAAATATAATTAGTTTATTTATCTAAAATCACAAGCACCTGGGCAAGTCGAATAAGACTTGTTTTGATCAAATTATAAATTATTTACCCAGTAAATGATGGGTGGGGAAATGAAAATGAATTATATGCTGGCAATTTTAGAATACTATTGGCATTTATTTTAAAATATAACTACATAAATGTAAATGAAAATTATTTGCCGCTTGGAATTAAAAGAAAAGGAAAAACATTTTATATGAGGCTTAATATAGATTAGTTATATAGAGTTATACGAATACATATTTTGAAGACATTTAAAATAGGTGAATAAAATATAAATATTACAGAGAATGCAGGATTTAATATTTATAAGTGGTCAAAGTTCTTTTATCTTGATTATTTGGAAGAGCGTTTCACTAGGAATCAGTCCATCGGTATTATTTATATTAGATCTAGGGTAGCATTATTATTTGAGAGATAGCATTTCATTTCCACTGGAAAAAATCTACAGTTCATTAGTATGGGATGCAGAGCTTCGTTCATGGGAACAGCATATTAGAATGGAGGGACAAGGCGAAATTTCCTACTCACGACACATTGGGTGAGAATTAAAACTGGCATGGAATATGTATAGCAACTTAGTTATTTGATGGTCTCCTCTCCTGTGTATTCAAATCCAGCAGTATATATACTTTTATTTTGAAGCTGTAACTTAGCAACTACTGCTGGACGTGAGGCGGTTTAAGCACTTAAGTTTCATTTGGAATAGTTACACCAGATACTCTTATCTAGTAAGATATTTGAAGCAATGCAAGTTTGTTATCAGTTTCTCGAACGATTGTTTTAAAATATATCTTATGATTTTAAAACAAGCTAGCATGGACAATTTCCACTAATGGGTTTATTTTATTATTAGCAATTCACAATATTTTACTTTAATCTAAGGGATCTTCAGGGTAATTGTTTTTCGACAGACTTTTTAACAAGATTGCATCACTTCTGGCTACAAAATTATATATGAAAACATAATAAGTTTTATATATAATACCTTATATATATAATATAACTATTAATTTATTCACAATCTCCTACACTGAAATATATAGATCATTATTATTTATGCCCGCATACACATGAGAATATTGTTATTAAATAAAATATTTTTAAATTAAAATACGTACGTGTTTACATTGTTTGTTATAATATTAACCAAAAGAAATATATATATTATTAGCTATGTATATACATGCATAAAGGTGGGTTTGAATACAGTTAGGTGGTAGGAGATTGGATGTGAGCTGTGAAGCAGAATCTGAGCATCAGATCATCTGCTTCTATATATATATATATATATATATATATATATATATATATATATATATATATATTTATATGAGATCAATGATGATAGTGACTTATTAATTACCAGATTAGTAAAGGTTAGGGCATGCAAATTGGCAAAAAAATAACTACAATCTACGTTTAAAATCCAATCCTAAATATACAATAAATAAAGATTTAAGCTAAATCTATCAAACAGATATGACAAATAACCACTTACAGTCATTACTATTTAATGTGCTATGATTGCAAGCATAGCATGGCAATAACCACTAGATCGAATATGTGAACTCAATCAAGAAAAAAAAGCTAATAATATTGCAGTAGAGAAAACTGAAATAAAAACAAATATAATATTTTTGTGTTGTTATTAACACATTATTTACATCAATACTTATTAAAGATGAGGTCAGCAATTAAGTAAAAGATGAGCACAGACATGTGAGAGTTGAACAATATTTGCACAATTTTTCATATTCTAGTGATAAAATTAAAAATGTACATTTATTTGTTAATGACTTGTTGAAAATTGGTTATTATAAAAATGTTATTACTAATATTATTAAAAGATTTAAAAGAAATCAACACTATAATAAAATTAAAAATAAAAATATCAAAATGAAATGGATTTCAATGTCATTTATATCAGATGAGCAGGTCATGTTTATTAGGAGAATTTATAATGGTTTTCAGTCATATTGCTTTTTTCTCTACAAATAACATAAATATATTACTTAATAACTCTAAAATTCAAAATTCAAAGTTTAATCAAAATTTTATTATATATAGATTGATATCTGGATGTGGCATACAATACATCAGTGAATCGAAGCGCACATTTGAAAAAAAAATAAAAGAGCATATGCTTTTTTATAATAGAATGCAAAAAGAGAAACAATATGGATAGATTTAAATAAACCTTCATCATCTGTTATATTTGATCATAATAAATCTTGTCAATATGGATTTAAATTTGATTATAAAAATATGAAAATTTTTCAAATTGAATGTTGTCATAATAAACATAAAATAAAAGAGGCTATGTTAATTTCAAGAAATTGTCAAATGTTAATGAATCGCCAGTCATCAAATGTTAAGATAACAGAATTGTGGGAAATTTGAATTGAACTATGGGTATTGTTAAAGGTTGTATCATTTTGATTATTCAATGTTATATAGTTGATAAAGACTACAAAATGTATAGTCAAGAGTACTTCTAAAATAATATAATTTATATAAATTTTACTGTATTTTGATATATATATAACTTTTCATTTTATTTCTGTTTTAAAAAAAGTAAAAATTAATGTTAATGACATTCTGGTCAGTTTTGATGTCCTGTTTTGTTTACAATATTCCTATTGATGAAGCTTTAAATATAATTTCAAAACATTGCAATTACCAAACCATTTTATTGCTCTGATTAAACATTGTCTCTTGAACACATATTTTGTATGCAGTAGATAGGATTACAGACAAGTTTTTGATACTCCTATGGGCTCACCTATCTCAGGAGTAATAACTGATTTATTCATGGAAAATATAGAAAGTCGTGCTTTAGAATCATCATCTTTAAAATCTCTCATTTTGCTCAGATATACAGATGACAATTTTGTCATATGGCAACATGGAAAAATAAATTAGATATTTTTTTCTTACATTTAAATAATATGCATCTTCATATTAAATTTACAATGAAGACAGAGTCTGATGGAAAACTTCATAACTTGATATTCTTGTCATGAGAACACCAAATAGTTTATCTTTTTCGATTTAAAGAAATAATACACACATGGACAGATACTTACATTTACATTCTCATCATCACCCAACTCAGATACTTTCTGTAGTCAAAACTCTTTTAAATAGAACAATTAACCTTTCAGATAAGTCACATCTGAAAGAAGAAATAAATCATTTTAATAGTGTTATATTAGCAAATAGTTATAATTATATATTTATTAAAAAGCCTTATTTCAAGCCCAAAATGGACAAAATAGGAAACATAAAGATGATAAATCAGCTATTATAATGTGTTATATTTATTAAAAAAGCCTTATTTCAAGCCCAAAATGGACAAAATAGGAAACATAAAGATGATAAATCAGCTATTGGAATGTGTGTTCTATATGGAAAAGGAACTACAGACAACATTGGACGTATATTAAATAATATAAATAAAGCCTTTTCTACTCATCAAAATATCAGGAATATAATAACCAAGCCTAAGGATTCAATCCCTCTTGAATCTCATGGTGTTTATCAAATAACATGTGAAAATTGTAGAGCTTCTTACATAGCTATGAGTAATCATCACATCAGTGATAGGAGAGATGAGCATGCTAATGCAATTAAACAAGATAATCATCATAAGCACTCACACTCCATATTATAGATTCAGATCATGAAATTGATTTTTCTAGTAACAGTATCATACCCAGATGTGATAATCTTTACCATTTTTCTTATTGGTGGAACTATAACGTTTTTAAAATCAGTGATTTTGCGCCTCTACAACCATCTTTCTACCTATTATTACCCAGTAGATGACTTGTGTGATCAAGTGAAAACATCATTATATCAATATTAATTTTTTTTAACAGGCATTAATGTGCAAAATATGTCTTCTATCTATCTATCTATCTATCTATCTATCTATCTATCTATCTATCTATCTATCTATCTATCTATCTATCTATCTATCTATCTATCTATCTATCTATCTATCTATCTATCTATCTATCTATCTATCTATCTATCTATCTATCTATCTATCTATCTATCTATCTATCTATCTATCTATCTATCTATCTATCTATCTATCTATCTATCTATCTATCTATCTATCTATCTATCTCTCTCTCTCTCTCTCTCTCTCTCTCTCTATATATATATATATATATATATATATATATATATAAATTATTAATCAATGTCTGTATTCCAATTATAATAAAATATATATAATTATTCAAAACAATACAATAATTAATAAAGTAACAATATTTTAAACAAATATATACCAATTTAATAGAAGTACTTTCAACTATCTATGTAGTCGTTGTCAACTAGACTCAAATTGTATTAGAAAAAACCGTTACAAATGTAAACAAAAGTAGTACATCATACATCAATTTTCCCACAATTCATTAATTTTTATATTGGCTGCCTGTCTATTTATCAACTGTTGCTTTTCACTTTTTATTAACATAGCTTCTTTAATTTTGCGTTTATTATTATTTCTTTCAATACACAGAATTTTAACTTTATTAAAATCAAAATCAAAACCATAATTACATGTTACATTATGATCAAAAAATACTGATGGTGATACATCATCATTTCTAACATTCTCTTGTCTTGATTTTTGCACTCGTTTATATAATAACAAATGCTCCCTTGATCTTTTCTCCAATGTACATCGAGATTCCCCAATATATGCCTTTCCACAAACACATAGCCATTTATATATTGCACAACTTTGATTTAAAATACTACACCTATTTTTTGAATTATTTATTAATCTATTTAAATTAGGAGTAGTATAAAATGCAATTCGACATATATTTTTATATATCTGTTTTATAAATTTAACCTGTTCATTACAAATAAATGGTATTGATATCCAAGTATATTTTATTTTATCAATATCTATAGCATCTAAAATATTTCTATTATTATTAAACTTAGTAACAATATTATAAATTAATTTATGATCATATCCAACATTTAACAAATCCATAATAAATACATTTGTTACTTATTTTATCAGAACTATATTTACATAATTTATTATTCCTAAATAAAAATGATTTTAAACCGGATAATTTATGTGCTATTGGCACATTTGAATACCAAGGAATATATCCTCTTTTTTCAATATCTTTTATTACTATACAATAATCTAATTTATTTTTATTACGTGTAACTTTAATATCTAAATACTGAATTGACTTTTTTTCTTCAAAAGATTTACTCCATTTTAAACCTTCTAAACTATTTAATTCATTGAATAATACATTTATAATATCTAAACTTCCACAAACGAAAACATCATCAACATACCTGTAATAAATTTTAATACCTTGGCAATATATATTAGTATTAAGAATTATATCTTCATATCTTGATACCACAAAACTACATATTTGTGAAACTACAGGAAGTCCCATAGGCCATCCATAATCCATTTTATAATAATTTTCATTAAATATAGCATATATATTTTTATCAATAAAATATAATACATCATTTACAAATTTTACTTTTTTAACATCAACTTTTTTTTTTTTTTGATGTTAAAAAAGTAAAATTTGTAAATGATGTATTATATTTTATTGATAAAAATATATATGCTATATTTAATGAAAATTATTATAAAATGGATTACGGATGGCCTATGGGACTTCCTGTAGTTTCACAAATATGTAGTTTTGTGGTATCAAGATATGAAGATATAATTCTTAATACTAATATATATTGCCAAGGTATTAAAATTTATTACAGGTATGTTGATGATGTTTTCGTTTGTGGAAGTTTAGATATTATAAATGTATTATTCAATGAATTAAATAGTTTAGAAGGTTTAAAATGGAGTAAATCTTTTGAAGAAAAAAAGTCAATTCAGTATTTAGATATTAAAGTTACACGTAATAAAAATAAATTAGATTATTGTATGGTAATAAAAGATATTGAAAAAAGAGGATATATTCCTTGGTATTTAAATGTGCCAATAGCACATAAATTATCCGGTTTAAAATCATTTTTATTTAGGAATAATAAATTATGTAAATATAGTTCTGATAAAATAAGTAACATAAATGTATTTATTATGGATTTGTTAAATGTTGGATATGATCATAAATTAATGTATAATATTGTTACTAAGTTTAATAATAATAGAAATATTTTAGATGCTATAGATATTGATAAAATAAAATATTCTTGGATATCAATACCATTTATTTTAATGAACAGGTTAAATTTATAAAACAGATATATAAAAATATATGTCGAGTTGCATTTTATACTACTCCTAATTTAAATAGATTAATAAATAATTCAAAAAATAGGTGTAGTATTTTAAATCAAAGTTGTGCAATATATAAATGGCTATGTGTTTGTGGAAAGGCATATATTGGGGAATCTCGATGTACATTGGAGAAAAGATCAAGGGAGCATTTGTTATTATATAAACGAGTGCAAAAATCAAGACAAGAGAATGTTAGAAATGATGATGTATCACCATCAGTATTTTTTGATCATAATGTAACATGTAATTATGGTTTTGATTTTGATTTTAATAAAGTTAAAATTCTGTGTATTGAAAGAAATAATAATAAACGCAAAATTAAAGAAGCTATGTTAATAAAAAGTGAAAAGCAACAGTTGATAAATAGACAGGCAGCCAATATAAAAATTAATGAATTGTGGGAAAATTGATGTATGACGTATTACTTTTGTTTACATTTGTAACAGTTTTTTCTAATACAATTTGAGTCTAGTTGACAACGACTACATAGATAGTTGAAAGTACTTCTATTAAATTGGTATAGATTTGTTTAAAATATTGTTACTGTATTAATTATTGTATTGTTTTGAATAATTATATATATATATATATATATTGTAACGATATATAAATATGTCGTTACATTAATTTAAAATAAAAACTTAAAAGTTCGCAAATAAAAGGAAAAAACTAAACGCTAAAATTAAAACATTGTTAAACGTGTATACATTCGCACAGATGTTAAACTTTAAAAATATTTTTTTTCATAAACAAAAAAAAAAGTATTTGAACGTATTTTTTTTAATAAAAAAATACAAGATTGAAATATAAAAATATTTTAATAAAAAAATAACGTAAGTTAAAATAAATACAGGTATTAATTAATTCCTGTAATCTATAAAGGGAAATGGTTGTTTATTAATTATCTAAAAGCTGTTTAATTAAAAAGTCAGATGGAAAGTTAGATAAGAGAAGAAAGAGATTTTAGCTTGACAAATGGAAGCACTAAGCCTTGGCCCGGACCATAACGAAAAAACAGATTAGTGACGTTTTGTTCAGTGAATCCTTGTGGATGATATAAAAAGAAAAAATATTGAGTTGGGGAGCTTTTTTTCAACTTGGTTGGGGAGACGAGCGATAAAGACGCACTTTATCGTTCTCTCCCACTTATCTCTGAAATGAAATGACTGATACCATGAACCAGCAAATGCCACCTCCTGAACATTAGATCGATCTTTCAATTAAAGACTCCGTGGACATTGACACCAGGAATCGGGAGTTCTGCTACCGTAAGCTATAGGAAAGGAATAATTCTTAAAATCAATCAAGAACTTTCGTCAAGTTGAACAAATTAATAAACAAGCCGACTTATTTAAAATGGACTCTTATCTGACTTTTTGTAAGTTTTAAATCAAATTAATAATGGTTAATTTTATATCTTTCCCGATTGTTAAAAGAAGCATTTCCTTTTTAATATTTTTTATGTGGAGTAATATTTTATTGTAGAAATTATTAAATGCATTACATTTAAGTTGTCTATAGACGCTTGCATGGATTCGTTTGCGGTTAATTAGATTTTGGTTTTCATATTTGATCAAAATACATAGACATTCGATAAATAATGATACCTTACAGTGAGTATCTAAAATGTATTTATTCGGATGTCTTTTAAGTTATTGGTGACAATGCAAGTATCTTATGGTGAATACTATTGGGTTACTTATAAGTTTCCCTCTGCGATTGTCGGTATCAATAATTTTGTATTTTGATCGTTTATGTTTATTTTGAAATGTTTTTGACCGTGGAATCTGTGTAATCGATCTATACCCAACATTTTTAAATAAATCTGTGCGAACGTATATAAATGTTAAAATTAAGTCGGGCGTGAATGGCTATATAGTTTTGTAAAGTTGTATTAAGGGAGGGTAATCTTAGGTTATTCATTTCGTAGTTGAATTGGTTCAATGGATTGGATATATTTGTGTAATTAGTAAATGTAGTATGAGATCCGCTACGGGCAGGATTATAGATATATGCCACACACCCTCTGTTTGCCTATGGATGGGTTTGTAAGTCGGCAGAAGACCGCAATCCATTCCTATGGAGTTTTTAGTTTATTGATCTACTTGCCCACAGATGTCACATTCCTGTCAGTGGAGAGTCAATGTCTTCTCTATTTCTACTTGTTGTTCAGATGTACATTCCTGACAATATAGTATTTTGTGTTGTCGTATCATGCTACATTGAATACATGAATGTATCAGATGGATTGGCACCAGTTGATTGCGAAATTTGTTGCCTAAGGTTAAATCAGGGAAGAATATTTTGCTTTCAAATGCAGACCTGTGTAGTCCATTCATACTCGACCCTCTAAATAAAATATTAAACATTATAGCAAGCTATTTTAAATGTAAAATTGAAAATTAAGATAAAAATCTAAATGTTAAACTTATTCCTCGAATTTAGAATGATTTTATATGTGCGTAAATAAATATTTTTCTGTGTTAATTTCTGGCAGTGGCTTTTATTATTTTATTCTTTTATATTTAAGATATAAAATTTATAGATTTTTATCTCTGCGTCTCCGCTGAGCTAGTGACAATGGGCTAACGATCTAAATATGTAAATAAAGTGGAATCCTAACAGCGCGTATCTGCCTACTTTATAAATTTTTCTAGGCTCAAATGCCTAGATGGCGCCTTTTGGTAGTGCGGTGCGGTGCGTTGCGATCTACCACTCCGTTTGGATCGTTATAATATATATATATATATATATGTATATATTGTAAGGAAAGCTTACAATTCTACCAAACCAGCCTATTTTAATAAATATATTCATATTGAGTCCATTCAAAACTAATGCTTAGCCAGCAAGTAATTGAATACATGCTGTTTATTTTTTATCATAGGTATATATATATATATATATATATATATATATATATATATATATATAATATATATAAAGTGTATATATATATATATATATACACTTTATTAATTATTTATAATGACAAACATCTCAATAAATTATTTGTTTCTTCACATAATAACACAAGATTGTTCCATCTAATGAGAGAAAACAGCATTTAACACTTTAAAAAAAACATCTAAATATACATGTATACTAATAATAAACTAATGGTCAATGTGTTGTTCATCACAAATTAAATAGTACTACAGCACACGCAGAGACTAATTAAGAATAGTAATGACCAAATGTTAAGCTAATCACTCAGCAGCCAAGTATGAAAAGTGAATTTAGAATTCCATTACATAATTTTTTAGAATAATTTCTACTGAGGTAAGATATACAACAAGAAGTAACTGCAACAGTGTTGAAGAAAGTGAAAAATTTGGTATACCATATACCAGATACTATGATCAGTATAAAAGTAAATGCAGTTTATATTTAGAATCTTTTAAAAAGAAAAAAAAATCATGTTTCCGCAAGAGAAAGTCAACATTGGTAGAGTGAATTTTCAAATGATAAATAAAATGGATGCCACATTCAATAATTTTGGCTTTTCCATATAAAGTCACTAGCAGAAGACTATAAGAAAGTAAAATTGATAGTTGATGTAATTGAGAGTAAGGAATTGTGCACCTTAAGAAAATAAGGATATTGTCTTTGAACCAATATTGAAAAAAGAACAATATGATTTGAGCATGAATAGAAAGGAAACAAAATATCCCCAGCAGATAAATAGAATAATGAAGTAACTTCATATTGTATAAAAAACCAAAAATGCCTAAGTGGAATAAGATAGAATTTCATCACATTATAAATTGATGTGCAATGTATTCAGGCTAAGATACTAGTGCTATAGGAGGAACTGCCATTATTTTGACACTGAGTGCATGATGACATCATTCATCTACACTTATAATGCCTGGGGAAATACCCATTGTCCAATAAGAGATGCCTATATATAGATTGAGAGAAAGATCAATGGAGGGGATTGATGCAACATTATTTCAAGAGTATTATGTAGAGAAATCAATGAGTGATAAATATTAACCTGGAGGAAAATAATTTGGAAAAAAATGGACTGAACATCTGAAGGACATTGTTGCCAAACTCATTAACATTAATGAAGATCATTTAAAAAAGTTTTGACTATGTTATGTATTCTTAATATATATATATATTGAAACGGTTGTCTTCAAATCCCTCACCGTTTCACCAACCATCCTAATAACCCACTCGTCTGTGCTAAATTCAAACCTGTTTAATAAGTCTAAATTAAGATTTGTAAGCTAAAAATTGCAATCACGGCTATATAAACAGCATTATATACGCACATACGAAAGAACGCTATAATTGAATAGTATTGCCAGAGTTATAGCGTATAATTTTATCGCGTAATATTTTTAAACTATTTTTAGTACAGTAATAATGTAGCGTCAATTTATTAATTTATTACTTAAATTCGTATGTGGGAATATAATCCACCTATATTGAATATATATAGCATAGTGGCGTGATTAAAATATTTATTAAATTTTAAGTTTCATTTTTATTATAAACCAATTTAATGTAAAAACACATTGAAAGGGTGATTGATTGCAAATGCGCTGACAAGTTTCTTTTTAAAAAGAAAAAAGATTTTTTTCTAAAAATAAAAGTATTTTCGTAGAATTAAAAGTTTAGTAAAGTTTTTGCTGTAAACAATTGTATCAGTATATGCCACACCTGCCTTAGGTTTCTAAAAAGAAAAGCCAATTTTAAAATAATCTAGCTAATTGATTCTAAATTATTTTGGAGAGCTCGCTAATTAAAAATATGTTTACAGCGAAGATTTTACACATAAATTATAAATTCAGAACAAAATTCCTGACTAATTAAAATAAAATCTAATATCGGATTAAACTGATTAAAATTCGATTTAATTAAAAATTTGATAATCAGAGAAAAGTTATAACACCTAAAAGGAATGTCAGCATGTTTGAAATCAACCACTAAATTCATAAGCAAATTAAAAATTTTGTAATCTTGATGGAGATGAAATTCCAAGGTGTGTGGGCTGATAAGGCGATCATTTAAAAAAAGGCCATGTAAAGTGGAGGAGCCATCTTAGATCTTTTCTTCTTTGAAACCTGGACAGCTTTGAATCTTTGAAATCTTTACAGCTTGAATGCTACATCTGTGAATTTTTGCCTTCTTTGATCATCTTTAAGCTTTTGAATCCAGCGTGTATCCTGAACCAAAAGCAACCGTGAACATTTTGACATCCAGTTAAGTGAATAAATTTTATATCTGTTCGAGAGAAAATGTCGGGCTAAAACAGGCAGCCTTGGATAAGCTCCAGAGTGAAGGCAACGGGCCTTTACGTCCATCCAAAAACCACCATCACCAGTATGCTGCCATAACATCTCCGCTCTAACCGTGGGAAGAAGATGATGCCGCAAGCCGCCACAAAGACTCCCGTAACTCCAGCTCAAGTACTACAAGATCACCGGTAACATCACCATTTCTAACTGCAGTTCAATATATTAATTTTCCTTTAAGTCTAGACTTATAAAATGTATTTTAATTCTAAAATCTTGAATTCAAGTAGATTGCTAGATGTAAAATTTTATTCTTAAATTTAATTAATTTTTTTTATATAATTCTGACCTACTTTCTAATGTGTCCTAACGAAATGACTTTAATAATTTTATTTTCAACTTTCTCACTGCAGTTGTGACTATGGTTTCTTTATTTCTTTTCTTTATTTTAAAATATAAATTATATGCTAATGCCTCAAAACAGCGGGCATTCAATATTAATAATAAAGAGAAGAGAGAATGACCCCTCTTCATTTAATAATTATTTATCATAGCTTAATGCATGCTGTTTCGAAACCCTCTTAAATAACTGCCAAAAATTGGCTATGTGCTGATTATTATTTTGACCTTGATTATTTAATTATTTGTTGGCAATTTTAAAATGGGAATCTTGTTTTAACCCAAAGTAAATTTCAATTTAATTTTCACTAAGCAATATCCAAGCCTTGAATAAGTATATTTGTTATTTATTTCATTTTGTAAAAGCCCTCCAAATATACTTTTTCCCCCTTTTTTTTTTATTAATCGCGTAATAAAATGTGTTATTTGAGATTGAAACTAGAAAGCAAAGAATATTTAAAAGTATGCCCACGTATAGCATATGATTATTAATAATGCTATATTAGAGTTGGCGCTAATGATTACACTGATTAGCTATCGTTCTCGTGGCTAAATATTAAATTATTTCAACTCTTTTGCTTGGCAGATGTGATAATTTTATTATACATTTAAACTTTCTCGTTATGTTGCATTTTTCTTTAAGATGGAACTCCTAACGGCCATCCCTCTTACACTCCTTGGGTCGCACACGAATAAGACCTGACGTCAAATTCCAGGCAATAGTGTTAGCTACCCCAACCCTCTTTAGCAGCATGGCGATCGGTCATAGGGCTCCGGTGTTGATCATGAAACCCTAAATATTAATTCATCCGCAGAGCAACCTTTATTATAACTGTTTACCAGCGCTATAGCACATTGGTTCTTTTGTTGCCAACTCTTCCTCCCTTAAATTAAGTTTCAGCCATTGTCTGACATATTCAAGAGCTAGTTTCGGTCTTATGTACAATAGTTTGAAATAATAATGTTATGGATAAATTTGATTTTAAATGTTTCACATATATGTGAAAACAAGGCTTCGTCTGATTACTTAGCTGAAAACCATGAAATAAGAGGGATTAGCATAATCTGCCCCATAGCTACAATGCAGTGACTGATCAATAAGATAATAAAGCAAATGATGAAAACAATATTTAATTTCATCAAATAGCATAACACATGTAAAATAATTTTAATTGTAAGGAGAGAATGTTAAAGCGCTCTCCAAGAATGTTAGATGCTACGCGCATTTTAATTGTAAAATGCAAGAATAATATATATAAAAATTGTCAAATTTAATCTGCAAAAATAAACATACAATTTAATAAATTACTCTGCTCTCGATCTTATTTATTTCAATCCAATTCAAAATTCTTTATATTATATATGTGATTTCCTATGCATTAATTAGTTTTAAATATATATAGTTGATAAATTCCATTCTTTGTTATGAGTCTCATTGTTTCTCACTGACCTATGTCGGCTCGCGGTTAAAATAATATCTATATGTATCTTCAAGGTGGTCATCCGTAGGATCGTAGGTCTTGGAGCACAGGTGAAGGAGTTGAAGTGCGGTCAGTCTCGAGATCTAACCATCTCATACTGGTCGGGCTTGGTATCTTTGCTTGGACTCTGGATTCTGTTGCGCGAATGTGCTAGCTTGACCGGTACAATATATATATATATTGTAAGGTGATGCCAAATCGTTATAAAAAAATAATAATAAGTAACTGATGTTTTAGGATAAAAATGTATAAAGATTAAATAGGCAGCCACCTTTTAAAACCTAATTTTTTTAGATATTTGGAGACATATACACATATATATACACACAAACATAACCATACATTCATGAAGGAATGAACACATTTATTTTTTTTATTAAATGTAAAATAAAATATATACATATACACATGAATGTAGATTTTAAATCATGACGTGACAAAATAGAAAAAAAATATTTGACATTAAATTCTAGTAACCACGTTTCTTTTGTTTAAAAAAGGAAAAAAAAAGTAAACCTTTGTTGATTTTGGGAACGTGGAAAAATATCTAAGCAACAGATTTTGTTTTAGTTGTTGTTGGTTTTTCTTGTTCAAATGAAGTGCATGAAAGTAAAGTTGTAAAGAATATTTTAATTATAATATTAGTTATTATGATTTCCTTTCTTTATTAAAAATAAACTATTTAATATTTGGAATTTTATTATTGATAAGTGTAAAATGTTTTAAAAAGGAAAAAAAAACATTATTTAATTGATGAACTTTCGTTCTTTCAAATACATACTAAGAACATCATAGTTATTTATCATTGTTAAAAAATATAATTGCTATCAAATGTTTCTTGGATAAAATAAAATCAACTAATGATGAAATAGAACTTTATTAACATTACTTTTAAAGTAAAATCTTTATCATGCATCTCATACATATATAAATAAAACTGCATAGAAATAGCGTTCACCTTATATTATAACGTAAGCCTTGGAAAAGGATTCATATTTAATAATTTATATATGTGTAAATAATATCTAACAATGCACTTTTGCTAATTAAGTGTCGGGGGATTTTTCTATCCTCTTGGTGTCGTTGACGTGTGATGGAGGATCATATTTATTGGTATATATTGTTTAAATCAACGTGGAAAGATCTTGATATGGAATGGAAATGCATGGCTTTAAAATCAAACGCCGAGGAATTCAATTTCGTCATGGGAATTGTTAATGCTTAGAATGTTCAACATGACTTAATATACATGAAGGAAAGAAAGACATTATCTGTTAAGAATACAGAAGTTGCTCTTGAAAATTTAACTTGCTATTGTTTTAAGGAAATCCAAAATTTCATTATATTTTATGTTTTAAATATTTTTTTTTTAAATGTATACTGAGAGTTGGATTGTGAATTTTTCTCACCCTTTTATTCAAGTGTAGCAAACATTTTTTTTTTTAAAAAAGAACTCATTTGTTTAGATTTTTATAGGGTGAGAGAGATGCACAACTCAAACTATACATCAATATATTATATATGTTTGTAAATAAAATATTATCATAATTGAAGGTTTAAATTAAACTGGACAATGACTGAAACAAAAGGTAAGATTTTAAATATTTACATTTATTAGACAATTTATACATTAAAATCAAACTAATTAATAAGTAAATATATATATATATATATATATATATATATATATATAAACATAGAAATATATTATTTAAACATAGAATTATATATATATATATATATATAACATTTTCTTGTTTAAATGAATAACTGTTTATGAATGAACTATACAAAACACAAATTAGCAATTCATGGACATAACCTTGAGGTACATTTAAAGGACAAACAAAATGATAATCGTACATTAGTAATATAATTTTATATTTAAAATAATTAATACATTATTGTAAGTTATGCACTAAATTTTATAATTCTTATTTCAACCCATATTTTAATATTTAAATTACAGCTAGTCTTATTGTTGTAGAGACAAATTAATATTTTATAATAATCATGTATATATTCTGTTGATTTATAAATATTATAACTTTAAGCATGATCTGTTAATAAATATTTGTTGTTTGAAGTTAAAACCTTTGTTTCTCTGGTCTCTAGATTGTCAAGCATCATTCATACTTCACTCACCAGAATAGCTATTATACATGCATAGAGATTTTTAATTTATTATTAGCAATAGCCATTAAGGATCTATATAGAGGTCACATTATTGCCATCCTATTTAATTCCATCCTTGAGCAGAGTTAAAGGCAAATGTCTACACTGAGTTAGAACCCCGAGTAGTAATAGGATCTGTAAGTAGAGAAGGCTCTGGGTGTACTATCCTAAAAGGGTTTTACAGTCCGTTACAATATATATATATATATATATATATATATATATATATATATATATATATATTGTAACGGAATAAAAAAATAAAGATATTATTTGTAACTGAAAATAAATATAGATGCAATTATTAATTAATACATGATATGTTAATAATCTGCACCATTTTTACAGTATAAATAAATAAAGATGAATTGACAAAAAGGTTGATAAAAGGCTGTTACTGTATAACTGATTACAATCTATATATTGATGACTGATAAAATGATAGCTGCTATAATTCAATAACTTGTAACTGAGTAAATTAAATGAGAAATGAATTCACTGTGTTAGCTAAAATACAATTTATAATTAAATAAGGATGACGATAACATATAAATAAGAATATATGCTTATCATGCTCTCTTTGGGTGTCTATTTCTAATGAATTACACATAACATTATAGCCCATTTGCAACTATCCTAAACATTAATTCTGTCACGCTAATAATGAAATAAATAAATAATCTCATTTCTCAATACATAAAATAACAACAATGAAAAGTAAAACTATTATCATTAAAGATTTAAAATATTTAGATATTGTGGAAGTCATTTGAACAATAAAACATACTGGCCATTGTGATCAAATAAAATAATATTAAATATAGCAACCAAATAAAATTACCCACTTTGAGATCCCTGGTGTGCATTTTGCTTATCTCCAATACTAGGTTCTTTTAACCAAGAATTCTTCTCATTCCTTTTTCCATGTATATACGACTACTCACGGTCATACACACACACTGGTGCTATTTATAACAATGTATAAAAAATATCATATAAACTTAATTTCATTAAGTTGGAAAGGAATTAAATCACTCTTTATTCAGTTTAGCTAAGTACATGTGTTTTCCCATGAACATCACTAGATTTTTTTAAATCTATATAAATATCTCTTTAGAGTGTACTGAGTTCAAACTCATTGGTACATTTTTACTATACATGACTTGGATGACTATTGAACAAAAAGATGACATTCTTATATTTTATCTATGTCAATAAAATTACAAGATCCATATATCACCAAAATTTATATAGATCAAAGACTCTTGTAGATATTACTAGCTCATTTTATGTATATTGATGAACAGTTGCAAAAAAAAATACTCTTGGCTTCCATATAAACATAGTGAAGACCATTACTTAAGTGGATGGCCATTTAACTAGTTACTTAACTTAATTACTTATCATAATAGAAAGATGATAATACTGATGATGATGATATCAGCCATAGATTTATAATGAACTCACAACAATAAATTTATCTTTTCCTAAACTTATAGGCATTTCTTTTTAAAATCATCCTATTTTAAATGAGATTTAAATATAACACTCATTAGCATTTACTTTTATAGTTAAAACTAGGATTCAATAACACTAGTGATGATGACTGTTCATCACGAATCTCTATGCATGATCAAGAAGACATGTTCATATGAGTGAGATCCTATTTGTAGAGTAAGCCATATTTGCTGGGTAAATACCTTGGCCTTTTTGCCATTAGCTAATATAATAGCAGTTTTCTTCATAGGGAATTTGGGAATTTCCTCATCCTCCCTTAGCATTTTATGATACAGTGCCTCAGAGATTATTGTCACCTGGCTCCCTGTGTCCACCAATGCCTTGGTTGCTATTCCTAAAATGACCAGTTTGATCTTTGGACAGCCACCTAAAGTATAACATGCTGGCAAAGGTTCACTGTCCAGATCATCACCTGTGTCCCAACCTAAATTAATTGCTAAAATATTGCCCTTGTTCCCCAAGTTAGCAATGGGCTTCCACAGTAGGGAACATTCTGTTGAAACCCATTTTAGTTTGTTGGACTAGCCTTGGTCATTATCTTTATGGACTTTTGCTGCACCTTATATGGAACCTTATTAGTAATTCCTGAGCAACTGGCTACTGGACTCCTATTTCTAATAATTATGGGTCTATTTTGCATTTGTGATGGCAATTATTCCCAGGCCTACCTATGTGTGGTTTACTGGGTTTTGTTGGAAAGTGTTGGCCTAACTGTTTGTTTCCAGCTCTCATACTGGAGACTTTATAATTATAGTTCTCCTTCTTTCTAGGATAATCTTCAGCTGTACTTTCTGTAGCCCCCAATGCATCTAACATGTCTGCCACTCTCTCTAGGAAGTATACATCAGCAGCTATTATGGCCAGCTCTACCTGTTTGGGGAAGTTTCTTCTGGTTATCCTAATGATTTGGGGCTCAGACAAGGGGCATGCTGTAAGCATTTTAAAGTAGCAGCCTGACTGTGGAAGAAGTGAGTATAAGTTCCTTCTCTAGGGGTATATTTTTGCTGGCTAATTTTGTACTTCAGACTATCCTGCTTCTCTTCACTCCAGAATGTCTGAAGTAGCATAATCTTAAAGCCCCCATATGTTTTGGGTCTATAAAAGAGTGCATGCCACCAACATTTTGCTGGGGCATGAAGGTGGTTGCTCGCAACTGCTAATTTTTCTCGGTCATTTAGTCAACGCAAAGAAAACAGTTCATCAAGACCATTCAAATATTCTATGAGAATTTCCCCATATTCACCCCTAAAAACTTTCACTTGAATATATTTAGCTATATGGCTACTTTTTCCCTCATTTACTAAATTATCTTCCTCTTCCTCTGTTCTTCTGGGACCCTTCTCTACTATTTGACAACTCTCTATTCCTATAGCATTATTTCCGTATATCTCTGGCCCTAAACTTTGTGGTATTCTACATGACCCACTACTAGATGTTCCCTTCACTTGTGTTTCTTTTATTTCAGTCAGTTTGTCTTTCATCAATATATGCATATCATGTTCTATCTGGATCTATTTTTAATTAATTAAATATAAAATTATAGCCAGATTGCAACTATCCTAAACATTAATTTTGTCATGCTAATAATGAAATAAATAAATTATCTCATTTTTCCATATAAAATATCCAAATGAAAATTAAAACTGTCACCATTAAAGATTTAAATATTTAGATATTGGGGAAGTCATTTGAACAATAAAACATACTGGCCATTGTCATCAAATAAAATAATATTAAATATAGCAACTGAATAAATTACCCACTGTGAGATCCCTAGAGTGCATTTTGCTTATCTCCAATACTAGCTTCTTTTAACCAAGAATCCTTCTCATTCCTCTTTTCATGTATATAAGACCATTCACAGTCACGCGCATACACTGGTGCTTTTTATAACAATGTATAAAATTATCATATAAACTTAATATCATTAAGTTGGAAAGGGATTAAATCACTCTTTATTCAGTTTAGCTAAGTACATCTGTTTTCCCACAAGCGCCACTAGATTGTTTTAAATCTAGATAAATATCTGTTTAGAGATGTACTGAGTTCAAACTCCTTCGGTACATTTTTATCACATGACTTGGATGACTAATGAAAAAAAATGACACTCTTATATTTTACTCATGTCAATAAAATCATAAGATGCCCATATCACCAAAATTTATATAGATCAAAGACTCTTATAGATATTACTAGCTCATTTACATATATTGATGAACGATGCAAAAAATACTCTTATTAATGGCTTCCAAATAAACATAGTGAAGACCATTACTTAAGTGGATGGCCATGAAACTAGTTACTTAACTTAATTATTTATTACAATATAAAGATGATAATGATAATGATGATGACAATACCAGCCATAACTTATTAATAAACTCACAACAATAAATTTATCTTTATAAACTCATAGGCACCTTTTTTTTAAATCATCCCATGTCAAACTGGGATTTAGATATAATGTTCCCTATCATTTATATACGTTTATAGTTATTTATTCAAAATACATTGATAGTAAACCAGGATTCAATAATACCAATGATGATGACTGATCATCACGACTCTCTCCACATGATATTCAACTTTCTATAAACCCCTATTTACCAAATATATCAATTATGTTAAACATTAGATTTACTGATTATAATTTATTTAATCAATGATGATGGTGATCATAACTCTTGTATAGTATTATTTGAACAGTGTTTTATTCAATAACATGATATCCATCTTTGATGAGGTTGATCAAAACTCATGGGCATAACATAATTTTAGCTTTCTATTATTGAACTATAATTATTAAAACTTTTTTATTATCAAGCATAATTTTTAAATACCTAAATGTGAATCCATATTCTAGCTTGCTTAACATTTTTTTTGAGTGCTTGCTTAACATTTGCAAGTGATTGTTCAATATTTATGAATGGTGATGATCAATTAAAATGATAGAATTAAGAGAAGACAACATAAGATTATATCAACAATAACAACTCGGAAACCAATTAAGATATATAATTATATTTTATTAATACTATTCTTCTTTCTTTCTTTATAATCAAATTAATAATTAGATAAATGGCTTATTATTATATTAATTAAATATAGAACTAATACAAAAATTTATATACGCATAACCAAATAAATTTAATATACAAGTTTGTCATTTTGGATATTTTAAAATAAGCTGGCTTAAAATAACATTAAAAAAATATTTCATTGAATGCTTACTTAAGACTTTCCTAATTTATTGTATCATGAAAATAAATTTCATATGTAATTTGTGTGTTTTATCTCACTTACATTCAAATGTGAAGCCCTGCTTTTAAATTTACCATATTTAAACTAATCATGTATAACCTATTCTTTTGACATGTTTGTATAAGCAGTTACACATGTACACACACCCTATGATATGTCAACATATATTTTTAAAATGTGTTCTCTTATATTAAAGATTAATACATAAATCACATAGATAAAAAATATTTTTGCAACGTTGAGCAAAAGAAAATAAAATACATTATATCAATTTAATATGCAACAAGATAAAAAAAACATTATAAATGCATATATTTATAGGTTGCTCATAATCACAATAAATGAAAAACAATAATAAAAAAAACATTTGGATATTACAATATATATATATATATATATATATAATAAAAGAAAATAATAAAAAATAATGAAAATTAGTTACAAAATATGAAAGAATCATTCTCTCTTGAAACAGAAAGAAAAAAAATATTATGTCTTTAAAAAATATTAAATTGAAACAAGAATAAAATTTTTCATATCTAAAGTAACAAAATAAAAACTAATGATAATTATTTTAGCAAATAAAATATTTGATAGTGTATTTGCTGTTTCATAATCCATTGGTCCATTGATCTATTAATTCATTTAAATTATGTTTAAGCTGGTTATTTAAGCTATGGATTGGAAAGTCAAACATTTTTCTAAGAAGCATGATATTTGGTGGTGTAATGAAGTACATGAATGGAAAATGTAGAAAAAAGGCACAGGCATACATGCACATCTCTAAATCCTGTACAACATGCACTAAACTCATCTGATCAAAATATAGGTTTCTATGATGATTAGTCAAACATACTGCACTATTTACACTATGGATTGAAATATAAACAAATAAACCAGAAAATTACCTAAACAAATATCAATACTGTTCTGCAGACAAAAACAACAAACTTGGATCAACTTAAACTAAACTGCCAATTTTTGTGACAAACCACCCTTCTTCTATCATAAATTATCACTAAAATATTAAAAATCTCAAAACCTTGAAATTATATCTGTATGTGCTTTTAAACATATATTTAGGTCATAAAAATTAAAATTTCAAGTTATTTTATTTTCTTTAGTAAGATGCACTCAGCTGTTACAGATACAGTGCTAAATAATTACAATTAATATTTTTGGTGCCTATCCAGAATGTTACAGTACATACATTTGTTTATTGTCAGTTGCCTTATTTCCACAGTTTGCAGTGCTAACATTTGTAGTTTATATTTTGGACAAGTCTATTACAAGCAAAAATAGAAAAAAAGGGAAGATGATTACATTTAGCTATTTTTTAGAAATAATATTTAGATCAATTTTTCTTTTGTGGTGACTTAACATTGATCACCACAAAATAAAATAAAGATAAGATCATTAACATAATTCTTACTAAATGCACTCATATATCACAGAACAAAATTGATGCTATTTGTTTGATGTTAATTAGTAACCA
>JAQFVV010000352.1:660000-730000 GCA_028023455.1 Epiperipatus broadwayi | reverse complement strand
ATTTGTAACTGTTAACTTCTTCTAACTCATCATAATCAATCTTAATTTTCATATTTTGCAAAAATCCATTAAACTTACTTTAGTCTTTTTAACATTTATCTTTAGTCCTACTTTCCTATTTTCATCTGATAACTCCTGCAACATTTTCTTCAGCTCTAAAGCATTATTAGAAAAAATAATTCCATCATCTGAAAATTCTAAATAACTTAAATAATCTACATTTATTTTAACTCCTTTAGCTTCACATTTTAATCCACAAAATACTTCTTGCAGCACTGCTGTAAAAAGTTTTGGAGATATAGAGTCACCCTGTCTTACACCCTTCTTAATGTTTACTTTCCCAGTAGTATTATGTAATCTAATTGTTAGTGTTGCATTTTTATAAATATACTTTAAAATATGACAATATCCTGGATCTATACCTTGATGATCCAATGTTTTAATCACTGAAGAAATGTTTATAGAATCAAATGCCTTTTCATAATCTACAAGTCCAAAGCATAATTGCAACTCATATTCATTTGTACTTTCTATAACTTTTCTCAGTACCTGGATATGATCTACTGTACTAAAACCACTTGTAAATTTAGCTTGTTCTTTTGGTTGGTAGAAATCCAATGTTTTCTGCAGATGAGTTGTAATTATCTTTGTAAAAATTTTGTATAAAACTGATAAAAGGCTGATGTGTCTGTAATGTTTAATATAGTCTCTATCACCTTTTTAAAATATTAATATTAATACTGCATTATTCCAATCATCTGGTACATCTTTATCATTTAGATATTTGGTACACAACTTTGCTAATTATTTTCTATTTTTTCACCTGCTTTTTTTAATATATCAAATATAATCCCATAATTGCCTGGAACCTTTCATTTCTTCATACATTTAAATGCATGTCACACTTCTTCATTTCAAATTCTGAAAAATTCTGAAGATGTAATAGATATAGAAGGTACTTGTTCTTTATTATTATATAATTCTTGGTAAAAGTCTTTTATCTATTTCATGATCTTATCTCTTCTTTTTTGTAATAATTCCAACTTTTTTTCTAATTGCAGATATAAATTTTTTACCAATACCAAAATGTAGTTTTACACTCTTGAGACTTTTATTTTCTTCTACAGCATTCGTTGCTATTTCACAGTTATACATTCTTATATCAATTTGAACTCGTTTTCGCACCATTTTACAAAATTCAAGATAGTCAATCATTTATAATGCATCATTTTTATATATCTTTATCTTTCTTCTTTTCTTCATTAATTCGCTAGTCTCAGTAGAAATTTTATTGGTGAATTGCTGCTTTTTTCTACCAACTTTCTTAGTTGCAGTTTTCAAAAGTATATCAGTTATTTTGATATTAATTTTATTAAAATCTGAATCATGTTCAAAATCTACTTGAAACCAATTTGTAAGTTATAATTTAAATTCATTAGAATGTTTCTGAAGATTAGGAATATCAATGGTAAATATTGTTTTTCATATAATTTTTATCTCTCTAGCTTTGCGTTAACGTATATTACATCTTACTAATCGACGATCACTTCCTGTGTTAAATTTATTAAGAACATTACAATCTTGAAATATGTATTTTCTATTAGTCAAAATATAATCAAATTCTGCTGTAGCTTCATTTGAATTCTTCCATGTCCATTTCCTTTTAACATTTTTTTTAATAAAATAATTCATAATATAAAGTTTTTCTTTTTCTGCAAACTCCTCACGTCAATGTTCTCTGTCATTTCAATTACGATAACCAAAATTACCTACAGCACTTTCATCTTTCATTTGTTTCCAATTTTAGCATTGACGTCTCCCATAACAATTTTAAAATGTTGTTTACTCTGATCAAAAGTCTTTTGTACATCCATATAAAAATCTTCTACTACTTCATCACTATGAGAACTTGTTGGAGCATGAACCTAAATTATCTGCATTTGGTATCTGCTATTAGGTTGTATAACTAATCTTGTCACTCTGTCCAATACAACATCAATCACAACAATGTTTTTCTTCCATTTTTTATTTATCATGAATCCTACTCCACTTGTATTCCAATATTTGTGCCTTTAGAATAGAGTACATCTCCACTTTTTACATCAATTGTCTCTTCACCTTTTTTTCTAACTTGACAAAGTCCAATAATGTCCCATTTAATATAAGAGAGTTCTTCTAATTATTGCAATCTTTCTTCACTTGAAAGTGATCTGCAGGTGTAAGTACCTTAATAAAAACTTGTCAACAAATGACAGCCTGGGTCCACAATCAGGTGATTCTTAGCATCCACCGCGGCCTCCAACTGTTGCCTTGGTTTCTGACTTTATAGCCTCCTGGGAATAAGAAAAATTATTTATTTTTGTCTGTCATAATTGTATATTTAGTAGAGAATATTTACCATTTACACATACATTCATTATGCCTTATCAAGCAACTGAGAAGAAAGATCATGGTATTTCTTGATCTTAAACTCAGAGGTAAAAAGCCAATAAACTCACCACTTTGGACAATGCATGTTGGTGAGCAGTTCATGCATGTTGATATACTATATGAATAATCACATGGTAATAGCAGCTGCAACAACAAGAATATATGGAATGGACATTAGGAATCCATCATTGGCACAGATGATTATGCTATTTAATATTTGATATTGTTAAAATATTTTAATTTTTACTTTTTTTTGTTATTCAATAAATGTTATAGAATTTATTTTTATGAAATTGGTCTCTAGTTTATTAACACCACCTCACATTCTCCAATCAACTTGTAACATTGAACATAGACACATGCACCTCACTTTTATACAATAGTCATGAATGATGCTTGGGTGAATCATCATTAAGCCAATTGTACCCTATATAAAGGTGCAACAAATGTTAACTTGTATAGGTTCTTCCCTAAAGAGGGACAAAAACATATTCTTCATGATTTTGAATATTGAGACATAATGGAGCCATAAAGGGGGCAATGTGATGGTCTAGCCTGAATTTAATCTAGATTTAATGAATAAACATAGAGCTAGCTCACTGGAGATGGACACAATCATGAATTAGGTATTACATCACATCATCAACATCATCCTACCAGAAGATTTTAGTGCAACTGTGGTAGGATGAGCCCCCTTCTCTTATGGTATCATCTGGCTTAACATTGGGGTCTTAAACTGATAGTTTCCAGGGTGGTCAACATATTGGCCTGGTAAAAAGAAATATATTTTTTTTAATTGCTCTTTGGAAAATTTCCATAGTATTAAACCATGATGAACTTATATGTGCAACAAATAATTGATACACCCAGTAACAGTTGAGTAAATCTCATGAATTTAAATGAGTACCAAATAAATGCATCAAAAGGAAATCACATATGAAGCATTGAATACAACTTAAATAAAGAGAATGCTGTAATAAATTGTTATCAACAATGAATAAATAATTAATTAATAAACAAAATTAAAATAGATGAGTTAGGCAAGTAAAAGGAATAGACTAAACAGTAGACATTAGCAGCAAAAAAATGGAAATTAAATATATGTTCAAAATGGTAGAGAGAGGCATAAGCCTTATGGCATGTATCCATTTGAATCACTATAAAAACTATATTTAATGATAACAAGAAGTGTGAGACAATTATTAAGCATTGATGCAAAATACTTTGAAGATACTCGAAGTCATCATGATAGTAAGATTGAAAAAAGGCCTGTTAACAGTAACAGTGGGGAAGGATCTTCACATAATGAGTTACTTAGTGGGTATGTAGTTGAGATTAGTAACACACACAGGTACATGGCACAGACAATGCAGCACTTCAGACTTTCATCTGAAAATGAAATGGCTCAGGTTGCCAAAATAGCAGTAGCACAGACTACAGAATTTGGAATGACAATGGAATGGATATTCTAAGTGATTATGACAAAGATGGTTAATATTAAAAATAAATGAATAATAATATGAACAGTATTTAAGAAATGGTGGACAGTGCATAGGAAGAAACATATGCAAACATGAATAATATGAAGGCATGTCTGAAAATGGTATTAGAAGATGTAGAAACTAGACTTTATGATAAAAATGTTTATGAAATTCATATCCACTCTATCATATTTTCTAGTGTGTCTCAAACAGTCTAAGTCTTTATCACCCTCAGGATATTTATTGGATTAGAATCCAATAATCATTTCAAACTATTACTGATTTTACACACTGATTTTCAATATATTAATAAATTATTATTAATTAAAATTTAAAAATTTACATACTGATCACTTGAATAAAGCCTAATGTCATTTATCCAAACCATATGGTTACAATATATATATATATATATATTGTAACCATATGGTTTAGCTAGTTATATATATATATATATATATATATATATATATATATATCAAACTAGCTAAATAATTAACTAAGTATATCTACTGATACAATTGAATGATACTAGCTAAGTCGAATGATGCATTATAATTCTGACCTACCTTAACTTAGTGGCAAGAATCCATTTTTTAACTTAATAAATAAATAGCTATTACTTTGAGTCTCTGGTTAAATGAATATAGATTTATAAATGAAAACGCAGACTGTGCTCATTAGTCATTTAGTTATAAAAAATATCAGCTGCAGAGATATGCAGTCTAGATAAAGAAAAAAATTAAAATCATAAAATAGAATATCATCAGTAAAATAAATATCTTGGGAAGAGAGAAAAACTGCAATCATCCCCTAATTGATAATTTAGAATAGAAAAAACATTTCCTCTTTATCAAAAACAAATTCTCTGAGCTATAAGTATTTGCACCTTTAAACAATAATGATAACTTCTCATATTTTTGTTAATGTTTTTTTTTAAAAAACAACAACATATATTTCGTATATTATTTGCCAATATGATTTGAAAATACCTTTCTTATAGCACAATTGGAAATTAAACTATTTTATGCCATAACACAACTGTAATATCCATAATAATCAATCGCTTCTTAAGTAAGGAATAATGATAATGATAATAATAACCTCAGGGTTCCTTTATTTACTTTAAGAAAATAATCTACAATAGGATGCTGTCACACATGACTAGCATTCTGGTAGGCTATAGAAAACATTCGCTTTATTTAAAAGTTAATGTGTCCTCATATATCATAACAACTACTATATTATTTAAAGGGGTGATAAATATGATAAACAATGAACTAAATAATTACATAAAATTTGAAATAATACTGCCTTTTTATCCAGAATCTCAGCCAGAATAATAGAAAGACAAGGATACTTTTGTATCCTTCCATCATCCATGACAACATAATAAATTAATTAAAACTAATTAATTCAATAATTTAACTAAAATGTGCAGTCAGGATTAATAACTTGGAAATAAAATCATTTTTTACAATTAAATAATGTTTATTCTGAAGTTTGCAATTCCATAACACAATTATCATCACAATAAAATTAAATGAAAAGTTCAGATCTGCATAAATTTGTCTATCTGGTATATTAAGATTTCTACAGTTTATTAAGATTTCTGAAGTATGAAATGATTTAGGACTTAAGAAAAATGTTTTGCAAACATTTTGCAAACACAATTATACTTGACATATAAAAAAAATTGACAACGAATTGTAAACCAGACTACAATTTTTTATCAAAACAGAACGAAACAAAATACACAAATTTAATAAACAATATAGCATTGATACTACACATAAATTATTACATTAAGATGTCCTCTATCAGGGTATAAATTAAAATAATAAATTCATACATGTTTGAAATCTCACTATTACACTGGATTAACTAGCTGAAATATGCAGCTGATTTACTACTACACTAATTTATAGTTTTATTAAATTTTCTATAAGACTCTTACTATGAGTTATTGACTATTTTTTATCTTATATTACTATTATGATATGAAATCTAATAAAATTAACTAAGTTATGGTTTATAATTAAATAAATTGTGGCTAATTATGGGTCATTTATCAGAAATCCCACTCAACCACTTCATGCTTAACTTAATGTCCACACAAACTATAATAAATATTTTAATTATGGATGACTTAATTCAAGCGAATAATATTTCTAAACTATTGATAACACTAAAATAATGTGTTCGAATATTCCTTTAATAAATAAGCATTTTAAATTACGCAATTTTAAATTAATTTTCTCCATTTGTTTGCTTGTGAGATGTTAGCAAGGCTCAGTAGCATAATACTAATATTGATCCCAATTACTAAGGCACTACTGATAACAAAGTGCCCCTTGAGGAACTAACATCTCAAATCCAACATTTATCCTTGCCATAACTTTTAAACAGAGCACAATAATCTAGACCTTCTATGGTGGAAGGATACATTTAATTTCACATGAGGAATGCAAAAATAACAAAGCACTTGATGGTTTCTAGCCTATTTCTCTGGCATAAAAATGTATATGTGCGGACTATATCTCACCAATTAAAGACAATAGCATGCACCAAATATAATCCTCTCTTGGGATTAAAACATATTAAGTATTGTAACAGTCATATTTGAACATCCACGCAACAAAATCCAGAGATTTGGTAAGTTATACCAAGGCTGATCTAGATGAGGGTTTGAGACCAAATCTGACTGCACCTCAGCTCCTTCACCAACACCCCCTGACTTACTACCTTATGAATGACATATATGAGGTTACACTCGTAATCTCTCAATTTCCGCGCCGGCAATAGCAAAGGGTAAAACGAGAGACTCGGGGATATTTAACTAAATGTTTTATAGCTTAACCAAACACACTCACACAACCTATGGCTGATTATCTCATGCATATAAAATCATTATGGATGGTGATTTAATATAGATAAAGTGAATAAGACTGCAGACGTTAATAGATTTTAAAATTATGTAATATGGACAAAACACAAACAATAACAATTAACTATACTGAATATTCCACTCGCAGGTGGGATAGTGAAAATACGAACTACACGTTCTGTAATCAATTGTACTTAACGAACATTATTCTATTATATCGTTTATACGTTAATAATTATTTTACGTCTATACTGTTGTCTAAATTATGTCTGCCATTCCTACTCAGTATGTTAAGGGTTAAACTGTAAGAGAGTGGGAACTTTATACAATGTGTACTTAAATTTATCATTACGCGATGAGCAGTCAATGTGCTCTTTATGTAGATATTATTAGATAAACTAGATCTTAGGTTCAGATCAATGCTGAACAATTAATATACAACAGATGAACTGGCGTTTTGTAGCATAACTTCTGAGGCTATGGCGCTATGCAAATTTCATCAGATGCATCTTGAATGCACTTTTACTCATGAGATTCAGCAACGATTGCTCGGTTTTCAGATACCGCTCACCTGCTATACATGAACTTTTAGTTCGGATGCTCGAACAGCCACGATATAAGATGCTGGATTCCGGTGTTCCAGTTTTTAAAGGAGGAAATGGGAATGACCCTTAAAATCATTATCCCATTCAAGAGAAGGCTATCCGAACTAAGGGTGATAAGATAGCCCTTAAAATCTAATCTTATCTTAATAATTATATGATAGCAAGACAGAATGCACCTCAGTGCTTCGTAAAAACTCATTCACAACGCTTTTGGAATCTTAATTATAACAACTAGTAAAGTGCAAAATCTATAGTTTCTTCTGCAAACTACCCTACACCAGTTAGTTAAATAAACACTGAAATTGTGCTAAAGAGGACTTTATTAAAATTGGTCTAGTTTATTAATTAACTACATATTATATGCAATTACATTAAGGGGGTCTAAAGCATATCTGGGGCTTAAATTTGGCTAACTACTGAATATGCCTTAAATTATCACTCTCTTTTATTTAACCAAACAAACCTTTTAATAAGCAACATGTGAATTTAAGCTACGCATAGCAGTTCAAATAATACATCAAAGTAGGTTTCAGACCAGAGACAATCTATAGATATGCCAAACAGCATAATTACTTTACTTGAGAACAAAACGTCTCTTTAAGTTATAATAATTAAAAGTCTCTGCTCCGAAGGCAAAGCATAAATCAATAAATGCATTTTAACAAAATATATATATAGATGCAAAAGTATAGACACAAATAGAGAAAATAATAAGGCAAATAAGCTTTTATAAGTTAAATTTAAAAAAGAGATTTAAGAATTTGTGATCAGGCAAGATTTACATTTAACTTTTAAAGTATTTTAAATTATACAGGTTGAGATACATTTATCTAATACAGTTAATTACTTTAAGAGAGAATACACCTTTTAAACATAGTGTGATTAATTTATAAGATTTGAATGGAAGAGTTTGTGCACATTACTTATTATATAGCTAGCTTTAGGAAAGATTTATAGATGGCTATAGCTTTTAGATTTAGTTTGATTGAGAAGTGGTTACCGGTTATTTATCTGGAGGCTTGCAGCTTGAAAGTATGAAATACATGCATGGACTGATTGATCTGAGCTGGTTCATCATTGGCTATTCTTTAAGTAGGGCTGTGGTTTGGATCTCCGGGCTCCATAAACGGTTCTTGACCATCAGGAAGATGGCCTTAGCTTTTCTAGCCACTTATTTGCATGGTAGAAACTGGGCCTGCTGCCTGGATATAAGTTGAAACACGAGTAAAGCAAAAGTGGATGACAATTTTCTTTCAACTGCCTTTTTTATACTTTTTAACCCCCCCTCTTACAGTTCATTCACAATCTTTATTTTTAGACATTAAAATCTAAGAAGTCTTAATTGCATCAGCTTCAGATGAATCGGTTGATTGATTTCAGGTTTATTCATTGTTCCTTTTATTTTTCTCAGATTCCAGTTCCAATCTGGATTTCAGTGCAGGTTTAATTGTCCAACTTTTATTTTATTAAGAATCCTAAAATCTGGATTTGTACCGGCGGTGTCTCATGAGATTGGTAAAGTTCTTTTTTTAAACATTGGATTGCTTCTCCTTTTTTTTTACTGAAAGAGATTTAAGCTGCTAGCGTTTTATCCTAGACGTGAGACATCTACATTTGTTTTTAGTTGCTCTACATGATTAAGTAATTGGGTACTTTAAAGCCAGTTTGAAATACTTTAGAGAATTCTGTTCTTATCTAATATAATTTTCCCAGCTTGAAACCAATTCAATTATTTAAAATCATAAGATGAATATTTATAAAATTATAAGGTGTGTACGTTATATAATGATAATATCATTCAGATGTGAATATACCATTTTTTAGCAAATAAAATTATTACAAAATATATACAAACATAGCAGACGTGTGTGCATATACAATTACACACATATACGTGTAAATATACGTTTTTATATACGTTAAATTTCCAAGTATATTGTTATATATATGTGTACCTCTAGGGTTTGAACTAGGGAAATGAAGGCTACTGATTTCTAGAATAGGTGAAATGTATGATGATGAAATCATACTGTTTCAGTATACTAAATATTATATAAACTCTGTATCATCCCATTTATAAGACTCAATCACATTGACTACCAAACATACCATAACACTATATCAAAACTAATCCTTTCATGAAAAATAAAGTATATTGGTGAGGGCATCTTCATATGGTGATATTAAACATTTACTAACTCTACAATTAGGCAAGATAAAAAACACACTAATACTAATAAACCTATATTAAAATGTATAATTCAATCAATATCTAAAACCAATGAATTAAAATACACGTCTCAACCATGCAGAAAATTATAATAAATTTAATTCTAATTAAGGAATATTCAACAGCAATGTATAGCATACAAGCTTAAACTAATATAAAGTGGACGTACAATTAAAGAATAACGGTTACTAAATTATTTAATTAATACAATAAAAATTTTGTTGAAACTTTAAACAATAAATACCTTGTTATGGCATTTTCTTTTTTTTTTAGTTACTTCGGATAAATTTAAAGAACTGTTTTTCCCGTTAAATATATATATATATATATATAAAGCATTTTTCTTTAAATAATTAATATGCAAAGTTCATATCTCCAGTTGCATGTACTAAATCATATATATTTTATAGGTATCACTTCATATCAAATACAAACTTTACCCAAAGTCATTACAAGATCCTTAAAATATTATGTAACAAATATAAACTTTAACATACATTAATAATATAAAACAAAATAAAATTTTATCCATTATTTTTTTTAAAAAAAAAAACAAAATAAATAAATGCACATTATCTCTTTCGCATAACTATTTCTCTGCTGAGCTGTCTATCCAGGTAAAGAGTTTTCATTCAGTCACAACCTATAAAGCACAAAGCATTGAAAGTAATGAACACATTTTTTTAATGAAAAGTTTTTTTTTTTTTTTTCCTTTGGCAATTATAATAATAAATGTAAAAAAAAATGTAGTAGAAACGAAGCTTAATTCTCAATTGAATTATAATGATAAAGATATGGATCCTAAAAACAATGAATATTATAATATCGATGATAAACATACACATTATTTGAAGACTATACATATAGTTAGCTATCTCAAACATTGAAGAAAATGCACAGTTTTTCCTGGAGATATGTATTATAATAACTGCAGTTGAATTAGAGAATTAATAAAGCTACAAGAATTCCTTTATGCATACAATATAACATATAATTTATTTTTATTCTCAGATCACTAAAGACATTATTAAGTCGACTTTTATAATTGTTAGCAATTTACTTTCAAATAGTATTTTTCTTTCAATTAATGTATGTATATTTAATTTTCACATTTATTTCAAATAAATCTCTCTTTTTTTTCTTTTTTTTTAAAAAATGACTGTATATATATATTTTTTTTAAAGTATTTCTTCCTAGACTATTATTAATGAGTCAAAACATATTCCAATGTACAAAAATCCTTCTTCTTTTTTTAAAGCAGACAATATTTTTTTTAAAAAATGCAGGAAAAAATGTTTCCAGTTCATTTTTTTTATATATATTTTTTATCTATTTTTCTGTTATACCAGAAAACATTAATAAAGAAGAATAAGTCATTAAATAAATAATTCTAAGTTGAAAAACATTTGTTTTCCTTACTTTAGTTAAAACAAGAATTTGATTGAAACTTTTGGTCAATTCCTTCATTTTTAGTTTTGTTTTAAAAAAATCGAACTTTCAAGACACGATAATTATTAATGCAGAAATTTTTAAATCGTAGATAATAGCATAAAGATACAAAATGTCTTACCAAAATTTTACTCAAACACTATAGATGGAACGTCCATTATATTACAAATTTATTTTTACAAAATTATAAAATAATAATGTTACAAAATTTAGTACTGTTTACTATGAAGAACAGAAGCAGACTATATAAAAAATGAATTGAATATTTATTGGTCATTGTCTTAACTCCAGAGACTTTTACCAAAAACAAATCATTTGATTACAACATAAACCAAAAAAAGATTGTATAACTTATTACAATCATGTGGTTTTCAGTATTATTTAAAATGTATTACAAAACAGTTTAATAAATGAAAATAATAAATACATTCAAACCAACAATAAGTATATGTGATTATAATTACATATCAAATTATTTTCTTCAAAACAAATTAATGAGAAGTTACCTTTTTTTTTTTTCAAAACAATACGATCTTAAAAATTACTTAATTGACATGTATGGTTTTTTATGTAACCATTTTAGAACTAAATACAGTTTATTACCTTTGTTTTACATTATATTAACTTGCTCTTATACCAATATCTTACTTACATTATTATTTGTAAAATAATATAGGTACTATTGCACCTGACTTCAAATCTACTTTTTACTTAAAAACAAAATAAAATATATCACCTATATCATTTTACAAATATATTTTTGCACATAAAGTTTTCGAGTTAGGTTTGAATTACAATGTTAGATTATTATTTTCATTTCAAAACATGATATTGCATTGGGGAACATATTGTTTATTTACACAAACCATATCTAGGTAAAAGGGATAGCACACTTAATTAACCAAATATTATTACTTTTATTTTTTATTTTTTTTTTAAAAATAACATTAATTTCATGCATAAATAATGTTAAATGAAACCAATTGCCAAAAGCACTGGGTTACAATATATATATATATATATATATATATATATATTGTAACGAGCACAGACGTTCGTTACATTGTTTTTTTTATTTATATTTATTAAATATGAAAGTAAATTAAAAAGTTCCCATTTAAAAATTTTCTTTAAGAATTAAAAATTGAAATTAAATATCATCTTAAACTCGTATATATTAAATCGCACAGATAAAAAAAAATTATTAAAATAAAACTGTATTAAAAATAGAAAAGGTATTTTAAAAACAAAAACTTAAAAAGATTTAGAGATAAAAATATATATTTGATTTGGAAAACAGGTTAATTAATCAGAAATGGAAATGATTGTTAATTAGTTAAATGTAAACCAGCCTTGGGCATTTAAATGTAAAAATATCAGTCAGATAGGAAAACAATAGAAACTGTTAGCAAATAAGAAGAAATCCCTATGGAATCGGACCGCAGCGAAAGGACCATCGCATCGGTGACGTAATGTAAATTCAATCCTTCACATTAATATAAAAAAACAAGTTTGGAAATTATTGGTTAGTGAATGATTAATTACGATGTGAGAGATATGTGGTAGTGTGGAAGTGAAGAAGGGATTGAAACAGATGCACGATTCAATCCCTTCAGTTTTGCTAGGAAAGAAAGAGAAATGAACTATCGTCTTTCTACATTGAGGACCAGTTAAAACAAAAACCTCTGGAAGGATAAATAAATCGGCCAACAGAATATCAATCTTAGGATGGCGTGGGAATTCACGTTCATGGCAAGCAACGGATAAAGATGAACTGTTTTAAAACCGTAAGAACTTTACAATTAATGAACATTAAATTAAAAACTTTTCGTATTTAAAATAATCGCATTAGTTTCCTATCTGACTAAAGTAGTTAAAATGTTATTTGATGTATTTTTTATTTATTTGTTTAAAATCATTTCCATTTATTTAATTTTGTTCTTTAAGTTTATTTATGATTTCTGTTTTCCAATAAATTAAAATATATCAATGTTAAACTTAAGTCGGGCGTGAATGGCTGTATAGATTTGTAAAGTTATATTAGGGAAGGGTAATCTTAGGTTATTTGTTTCATGGTTAAATTGGGTCAATGGATTGGATATATTGATGTAGTCGGAATTCGCTACTGGCAGAATCGTTTATATATACGCCACACTCACCCGTTTGCCTATGAAAGGAATTATAAGACGGAGAACGCAGTTCCTTTCTATGGAGTTTTTTTTTTTATTGTTCTTCTCGTTAGATAAATGTAATATCCCTATCTGATGAGAGTCAATGTCTTTTCTTAATCTCTTTGGTGCTGCCGTATTCCGTATTACATTGAATACATCGATGTATCAGATGAATTGATGTCAGTTTGACTACGAATTTTGGCCTAAGGTTAAATAGGGATAGAATGTTTATTTTCAAATGCAAATTTATGTAGTCTATTCATAATCGACACTAAATAAAATTGCATTAAATTTAAGTTGTTTATAGACGCTTGCATGGATGGTTTATTGGTTAACTATGTTTTGCATTTTCATATTTGATCAAAATATATAGACATTCGATAAATAATGATACCTTACAGTGAGTATCTAAAATGTATTTATTTGGATGTCTTTTAAGTCATTGGTGACAATGCAAGTATCTTATGGTGAATACTACTGGGTTACTTATAAATTTCCCTCTGCAATTGCCAGTATCAATGATTTTATATTTTGATCGTTTATGTTTACTTTGAGATGTTTTTAACCGTGTAATCTATGTAACCGATCTATAGCAACATATTAAAACAAGCGTTTATAATCCCATCTGTGCGAACTTAATTAAAATGTAAACTTATAACATAATAGAAATTAAAATGTAAATTAAAATCTAAGGTAAAGTTAAAAATAATGTTAAATGTTAAAATGTAAAACTAATACTAAAATAATTTTAAATCTTATATATATATGTGCATAAATAAATGTTTGTATGTTAATTACTGGCAGTGGCTTATTTTATTCTTTTTTTTGATATATACTCTTAGATTATCTTATTAAATCTCTGCTATTCCACTGAGCTAGTGACATGGGCTAACAACCGGAATCAAAACTTAAAAAAAAAAAAAAATTTTTTTTTGACTGACGTATCTGCCTACTTTATAAATTTTTCTAGGTTCAAATGCCTAGATGGCACCCTGTAGTGCAGTTTTCGTTAAGTCACCTTCTCCGGATCGTTTACAATATATATATATAATTTAACAATAACAAACTATTATAAACAATCCTTAAATCTGCAAAGGTACTTTTGATAAATTTCTTAAACCTGCCTCAACTGCCATTAATTTTTTTTTTAATTTAATGGCAGTTGTGGCAGGTTTAACAAATTAACCGAAAATACTTCTGCAGATTTAAGGATTATTTATAATAGTTTGTTACCATTAATTTTTTTAATATTATTATAATTACAATTTTGTATTAATTAATGGACATTTTACTAATATTATATATATCAATACAGTTGTTAAACATATTTTCCCAAATAATTAGTTTTTTTCTCCTCCTGGGTGACTAATTTTTTTTTTTAATTAAAATGAATGTAATGCAATAAAAATTAATATAATTTCGGTCATGGAAAATTAAAAGTCTTAAAAGCACAAAAATACACAAAACATTTTAAAATAATAAGATAAACAAGAGTGTTTGTCGTGTAATCAAATAAAAAAAAAAAACAATTCAATCAAAATATATAAAAATGACAGCAAAAATTTCTTAATTCAGAATTATTTTTTTTTTAAAAAAAAAGAAGTTTCATGTCCTATAAGATATGATTTAAATAATTGCATATAGCAAAAAATATTATTAATACTGATTATATACTATCTTTAAGTGAATAACTGTATTCACTGATATCACAAAAATATACATGCAACAAATACTATATTAGAAAAAAGCAAAATTTCGATAATAGTTAACAAAATAATAACATAATTAAAAAGTCAAAGAAAATCTCTCATTAAAGCAGATGCTTAAAATCATCTTCCAATACTCTTTAATGGCAAGACTATTTTATTGCTAATAGTTGTGAGAGAAACTATTTTTTTTTCAAATAGAATATTTGTGATCAAAAAATTTTCCATAATAAATCCAGCTCCGTAAAAGGTAAGATCAATTACTCCCAAAAGGTGTAATTCATTTGTCATGAATAATGAGAGTCACATAATGGAATTCAAAATCTAAATTATATTTATTTTATAAAATAGGCAATAAATGAATTTCAATAAATCACTTGAATTTTTATTCTATATTTGAATCATTCACATGACAATTTAAAATAAATAAGTCTGAGAGATTCCATCTTTCGCTATAAGGCATTATTTAGCTTACAGTAATCGGTAAAAAGACTTTAGTTGGTAAACATAAATAAACTGAAAGGAAAAAAAAAACATTAATAATGCCAATCCATTGAAATAAATACTAAATTATTTATCCCTTGTTGGTAATATTACTTTACAAATATAGCTCTGCAGTATGAAGTTCTGTGAGACAGTAGCAGAATCTGAATCGTAAAATATTTGGATCGATTTCAGTTATGGCCCTTCTGATTATTTATTTATTACAAATACAACATATATTTTTACTTCAGTAACTGAATTAAATGTTTAATTTTAGATGTTTGTTTGACTTAATAATTTTTCTAAATATATCAAAAATGATCTGGCAATCTATTTAAAGTGATGATTAATTTATCTTTCAAAACATTTAGAAATAATTTTTCATATGCATAGAAAATGTTTGAGTTGATACTTGAGAAGTTAATTCAGCTGCTATATTTTTTATAGATATCACATTGATGGGTTTATTGCCCCAGAAGTTTAATCATTTATTCAATAATCGAAATATTAATTGTGCATCAGTGTTAATGAAGTAAATCAAAATAAATATATTTTCTGATTTTATATAATTTAAGTAGTGGTAGTATATTTTGAATATATAAATAACAGAAATAATCTTAACTATTTTGTATAGTGGTACACAATTTTCATTACCTTTTCGATAATATATTTTCAATAATGCAAATATACACTGTAACCTCTACTTTCTTTACCTATTTCACTTTATGTACAAATAAATACCCAGGCACCAATTCTATACAAGATAGAATAAATTTATAACTTAAATTGGTTTTCTACTTACTAATAAGATTCTTATGTTGATATTACTCTATAGCTTAGCTCAGTTGGGGTTATAGGTTATGGTAGTCATATAGGATGCAAATAGGATGATAGAAACATTTATAAATAACAATTCTATAATGTTGATTGAATTAATTATTATACTAAATACAGTATAGACAATGATGAGGATTGGGTATCTTTTTGCCCTACATCACTATCTATTCTAAGAAAAGTAAAACATATTTTTGACACTGCAATATTTAGATCTGTTAACTCTAGACTGTTTAAATAAATAACCTATACTGGCACATCTATAAATTCTATAATTATATTATGGTAAACATATGTGTGTGTGGAAATGGACAATCAAATGCATATAATAAAACAACTCATATGGGATATTATTTCAACAAAACATTTATTATAAGACACTTTATTTTATAACACGCCAGTGATGATTTTAATATTTCCATTATAATAACACAATTTTGATTAATATTTGTTATATAAATTTAAGTGACAGTTTTATTATTATTTCCTTTTTATTAAATAAAGTAAATTTTTTCTAAGTTAATATTACATTCATACTGGAAGATGAATTGTTAACAATGATAATAAATGAGATGTTGATAATATATATATATATATATATATATATATATTGTAACCACCCACGGGACCGTGACATTTCACTACCTACTCTAATCCTTGCTTGACGATTCCTTTTTTTGTTGGCACCCGCTGTGTTCTTCCGTCCGGGGATTACATGATGTTCTGCGACGATAATTTCTAACACCCATACACGTACGCTTTATTTATTTTATACATAGATTCGAATCGAATCCCAGTAATAGGCGCCAGGAGAACTTTTAGAAGAGTCCGCCACGTATGTGCATAAGCCCACTCAATTATATCACAAAACATGCCCGTGCCTCGCTCCAGTCGGAAACATGAAACGAACACAGCCACAATTACCCTTCACACTACCTCCGTTATTATAATCATAGAAGGGCCTGCCCTATATCCCACAGAACAAATTAATCCAACTTAAATTTAGTCTAAAAAGCATCACGACATAAGCATAAAATCAATAAAATCCCACCCCCAAAATATCAACTGCATTCAGCATAAAATCAATAAAATCCCACCCCCAAAATATCAACTGCATTCATTTCCATACAAACAAACTTATGCTAAAGCATTCATTCCGAGATATATAAATTTATGTTGAAATTCCAAGCAATTAAATAACAAAAAAAATTAGCTATATAAATATTTATTTAATCTGTTTAATACTGATTAATGCAGGTATGTGATCGGCAAGCCAAGACAATTAACGGTAAACTTCAAATTACTTTGCACATATTATTTCAGACTGTTGATCAGTCGGCAAATTTATTAGGTAAAAATTCTCGAACTGTTCATAAATGATTAATATTAATTATACTGTTTTAGATGTCTTTCTAATATTTCTGGATATTAAAGTTATTTCTTTAAGTGCACAATTGAATATAACAAATTTTAAGATAGCTACCTGTGAAATGTAGAACGACTGTAATGGGATCCTGAGCGAAGATTATTCTTTAATGAGGTATTCCGGCGATTTGCGCGGTCTCCAAGCGAGCGTGGTCCTAATATGAGGTTCTCCGGTGGTATGAGCATCTTGATGGCAATCAGCTGGACTGGACGCGGAGGTCCGGCGGTCAAGCCGCGAATTCTATATTCAGCAACGCATGGCAGTTAGATTCATAATGTCTAATAAAAATCAAGTCTCTTAATAATTTCTCTAAAGAAGAGCACAACTGTCCTCTGAAAACGCTGTTCGGCCTTTTTGATCTTTGCCTTCACGCCCTCACACCTTGAATTTTTCTCCTCCAATCAATCCCATGCACCTGTGAGTCCCTTTATTTGATAAGTCCATCGCGTGTCAGCTCAACTCCGAGATTTCTGGGATTGTTGACATTAGTTTGGAATTTAACCGTTTTTCTTAGGTATTGTTTCTCTGGGGACAGAAATCTGAGTCGTACAATAGCGGTGTACACTTTCTCACACCTCTGTTTCTAATTTTGGCTTGTTTTATCTCAGCGTACCAGCACATATTCTGCCTATTGTTTCAATTTCTAATTTTACATTTACTAATTACGTTTGTACAAATTAATCTGAGATTGCTTGGAATTTCAGAACATATTGCTAATTAATTTAAATTATTTGATAAAAGTTAAACTTGCGTTCAATCATTCTTCTTTAATTAATCAAAATGAATAATAAAAAAAACTACAACGACGGATTATAGATTTATTCTTAGCACACACACACAAAATAATAAAATAACAACAATTTTTACTCTTTTTTTCAATAAATCTGACAGGTACTCTTATATAGCTGCGATCGGCTTTTAGAAACGGCTGTTCTTCGCTTATTATTAAAGCAAGACCGCTTTTATAAAAGTTTTGTCCCTGTCAGTTATTTCGTCCATTGATTATAGTTAAATATACCCCCATACGCCTGGGTTTGAATACCATGTAATGCTATTCCGTTACAATATATATATATATATATATAATATGATTTAATAATTATTTATAATTAATAATTTTAGTGATGGTCTTCTTCAATATTTCTTTGTTTACAATATTTTCGAGTATGTGCACATTTACAAAATTACAAATACAATGCATTTATAAATTATAATTTCTACTAGTTTATTTACAGAATGGATTGTGCAATAAGTTAATCATTAAACTAATAATCTTATTTAAAATGTATTAAGCATTTATTTTTATATGATGCTATGCATACAATTGTATACGTTCAAAGATCAGCCTTTCAAGCTAATTGTGCATGCGTCTTCTGTAAGTGTTAAATAATAAATGAATACTTCACTCTACAATACAAGATATAGTATTTATGCAGGAATAAAAGGAATCCTCTTATTGCTATGACTCAAATTCTTTTATATGAGCAAATCTGAAGTACTGTTGAGTAAAGCGTGAGAGTAGAATTCTCACTTTAAGTTACTATCTATGATGTTGGATTGAATGACGTCAGTGTATGCATAGCATCATATAAAAATAAATGCTTATTTACTTATAATTAAGTTTCGCTTAGAGTGACCACTAGTAAATTCTAGACAATTTCACTGATGTCATTCATTCCAACATCACAGATAGTAATTTAAAATGAGAATTCTACTCTCATGCTTTACTCAACAGTACTTCAGATTTGCTCATATAAAAGAATTTGAGTCGTAGGAATAAGAGGATTCCTTTTATTCCTGCATAAATACTATATCTTGTATTGTAAAGTGAAGTATTCATTTATTATTTAACACTCGCAGAAGATGCACGCACAATTAGCTTGAAAGGCTGATCTTTGAATGTTTAAATGTATTATAAAATCTATAAAACCGTTATCTGATATAACCAGTATATATTGTTTGATGATAACTACACCCAAATAAAGAAAGAGAGGGGGATAATTAGAAATAAACATTTGCATATACGCATGTGAAAGTTAATCAAAATATTCAAATTCAAATTTGACTAATTAATATAATATCTACTAACTTTTAAGACACAAAGGTTATGGAACGTAGCCAACCTATCATTAATAAATGGGGCATTAGCCACTTCATTTAAAAGGAAAAGAAAATACAACTATCTCAGCATATGCTTTCAAATAAGTAAGTACACTAACCACCCATGATTTAATAAACAAATAACCAAGGAGAGTATAACTCAATCCACATAATAAAATTATCCCTCGATCCCTTCTATATCCAAATGCTCTCAACATATTTCCTATATAGCAAGTCTACACACATACAGACTTTTAATTCTCTATCTTCTTTTAACAAATAGCACCAAATGGAACTGAAATAAAAATAAACTACAACTTTGGAAAAATAATTTGCAACTGTGCACACACACCTGAATATACAATTATGTATAATATGATTTCTAAATCATATAAGACAATAAACTGTCATATTACAATAATAATAAGTTATACCAAGCATAACAAAAAATACCCATCTATTATAAGCAATAAAAAGAAATACTTATCAACATTTAATCATTAAATGTTGAGTTTTTTTAGACTTGAAAGTTTGAATGAAAGCATACATGCTGCTTCCAATAATAACAATGAATTGCAACATTAAAAAATACAAATGTTGCTCCTACCGGCTGAAGTAAAATTTGCCAAGAGCTGCAATAGTTTCCAATGTTTTAGAATTTCTTAATAAACATTATAAACAACATTGATATGCAATGGAATTATTTTATTAGTCACAAGAAACAAAATCTCCCATTATCAACAATCTATCCATACTTGTATACATAATTAAGTCATGTATTCAATCATTCATTTTTATGTGTGCGAATAGTAAGGTTCTATAGTATACAAATATCCTCCTAATATAAGAGTAACAATAGACAAATTTCTTCATTTTAATTTTATCTTGCATAGTATAAACAAAAAAAATATTAATTGAGATTCCATAAAGTGTTCCACTAAAGCATTGATGACAATTTCTCTAGTTAATTTCATTTTTAATAATTTATATAATTCTGACATCATTTATTCATTGTAAGTACATTAAAATAAATTATAATTAACAATCTTATACAATATCCATGCATTTATTGAATAAAGTAAATTTAGACTTTTAGTTGATAAAAGCCAGAGCTGGGTACCTTAAGAATATAGCTTTCTTTATATGGTCTTCCTTTGAGTAGTATGATATAATTATCCATAGGAATAGTAGCAAATCTTTACGATATTCAGTTCACTTATTTTACTATTTTTTTAAAAAATATATTCTATTTTCCATAACCATTTTTTACACCTTCCTTTTTGAAAAACCTTGACAAACTCCCTTACATCCTCTTTTTTATTATATGAACTTGGCAATATGCCAGAATTTTTTTGCTTATAAAATGTTAATAATAGAGTATTGGAATGAAAGGCAAAAAATATTATATATTAAATATTAACTTACAAATGCTACTTAATAATAAACAGATAACCTTAACAATTTTAAATGTAAGATTTTAAGTAATACATAATTAGTAAATAATAAATAAAATATAAAAAAAATAATTCTAATTAATAGTATATGTGTGCATTTGTTTTCTATGGCATGTAAATTCTGCTACTACAATTTGGACATTATAAGTAATAGTATAAAATATTAATAAAGTGTGAGATGATGTAAAATGAACATACACCCACATATACAAGTTAAATATTGGATGGAGTAGACAATGAATTAGAAAACCAATGAACAAACATCTGCTATGGCTCTCCTATTAATTTAGCTCTCATACCAACAATCACCGATATTGTCCATCATCCTCTTTCACTACCAGACACATATAACCTAAAACTTTAACAACTGGTACACCCAACTACAGTCTTAATAATTTTTTAAACCAAATTTTAAATACTAAATTATATCATAATTCATTTTTTTATAATAGTTATTTCTAACCATTATTAGCATGAAATGTGAACTTCCCACATTTCTTCCTGGTGCCAACCTGGAAGGTCACAATACATAGATGTATTTATATTGTATTCTTTATAATTGGTAAGGCAGTTAGGTAGAGTTAGAAAATAGCTATATTTAAAAAAATTGAGTTATTTTTTAATATATAATTTTAATATTATAGATAGTAGAGGTTTAAAATCAGTAGATAAGAGCTTATGCAGATATATTAGTTAGTTGGGACTCATTGTTAGGGGAAATAAATATAAAATAATACAATAAATTATATAAAATATAATATTAATTGTATTTATTATACTTAAAATACTGCAGAGATAGAATAGCTTAATAATAGTGATAAATATTTTATAATATATGTTTAAGATAATAATTTTGCATAAAATATTATTTAAAATGATAAGTTAATCTAATATTATTTTAAAAGTTCTGAAATTATGCCAAAATAAGACGTGTGTGAATATGTTTGCTTTCAGAAAGTTAGGGAGAGAAAACTTTACTTTTAACTCGCTAACAAAATTTGATATAGTAAAGTGTAACAAAATAATAAGTTCAGAGAAAAAATTAGAAAAAATAATATGTAAATGTCTTATTATTTTATTTAAGTATAATAATTTATTTATTTTTAAATCAATGTCAGATTATTTAAATATTAAAAATTGCTTTAATAAGAATATTTATTTTTAGATAAAAATATTTAATATTGAATCCATTAAATAATGTTATAATATTTAATTTTGATGACTCATAGTTTTAAAATTTACTTTTAAAAATCATATTTGATGTAGTTATGTAAATTAGCAAATTTGTTCAAGCAGTATTGACCAATGAAATCATTGGATTAAGATCACTATAAAACTAAAGTTGAGTCCAGTCTAGACAGATTTTACACAGATTTTTCATGGATCTTTTGGATGTTACTTAATTGTGATTTTAATGTTTTATAGTTTTAGTTTGAAATTTATAATCTTATTTTTTTATACTATAACAGTGGTAATTTCTTTTAAGCTTTTATTATTTTGCTTATAATTGTTTTTGAAAAATATAACTAGGATAATTACTTTAAAAATGACTCACTACACACCAAAGTTTCCTATCAGTTTTATCTACTTGAACTTAGCTTAGGATCTTCAGTATTATGGAATTGTGGAAGAAAAATATCAAATATCAGGATAATTATTGCAACAACCCAGAGTGAATTAGCATAAGAACTTTGCAATTTTTATTAATTGTATGCCGGGACTGACTGAATGTTTTGTTCAAATTATTTTATTATATTACAATACAATTAATTTATTTGTAATGATTGGGAGGAACCAGATATTCCTAAAAAATATTATTTGTAATATCTAATTTGAAAAGAAAAAAAAATAAGCCTCTAACCTGTACTTTATAAATTGAACTTTAAATAAATTATTTTATGACGAATGTTTGTTTTATTCCATGAGTGATAGTAATAACCCACATTTGATTTGTTTTTGAAGAAATCAAAATGAACTTATATTTTAAGAACAATGTATTTAGAGACAAATCGAAGGAAATGGGTTTAAATGTTTTTTTATGCTTTTTAAAGAATTTATTAATAATCAACTTAATAAATAAATTATATACATTAAAAGTAACTCTATCTAGAAATAATGAATTGAAATGTTTTTTTTAAAGATTAAAAAATATTATCAGTTAATAAATGTTGAAATGATATAGCTGTTTTACGTGGAGAAGAATAACATTTAGTGAAAATATATATCCTTTAAAAGATATAAAAAAATCAATTTTTTTTTTAAAACAAAGAAATATATGTTCTAATCTATATTATAATGTCTGCTGATTAATGTGTCAAATAAATAATCTATTATATAATGTCTTCTACTAATATTTTTACCAAGGAACGTAAAAATATTATATTTATAAAATACATCCCTTCTACACAAGTGCCAAAACATATGTAAGGAAATATTACATGTAAAATGAATTTTGAACTATTATTCTACATGGATATTAAATCTCTGGACAAAATTTTAGAAACGACTGAAGTAAACATTTTAACTTACAGTATATTAATATTTTCCATGGATTATGTTAGATGTTTCTGGATTTTAATATTATGATTTGTACATTTCTTCATATGGCACCAAGATAAAAAAAATAATTGTGCACATTGCTGATCAACTGTAGTTAGTCAATGGGGGAGTTTTGCCTGACAAACAAATTCCAGTCAAGCAATTTAACTTACGAGCAAAGAGAAGTAAAAAATTCTTTCATTTAGTGTTAAGTTTTAACATTAATATTGAAAAAAATACAATTATTTATTTAAAATTAACTTGTTGTTATTATATAGATTTAAGATAGAATAATTTTATCATTATGTTTAAAAAAATAAATGGGTTTTGGGAAAATAATTTTTCTGAACAAGACAAGTTTCAATCGTAATTTTTCTTTGTTATGTATGTTTTTGATGAAGCTGCCTTCCATAAATGGTCTCAACAGTATAATGAGACCATTGATAATTTTTATTGTTATTTAGGTTATATTTTTGCTGAATAAATTGTTTCTTTTCTTTTATTTGAGAAAATGTATATTTTAATTAGTATTTTCAGATTACTATTGTACATTGCTTGAATTTAATGTTACTCAGTGGAAAAATAAATCATTGATAAAATTATTGTGTGTATTTTGTGAATAAGTTGAGAAATGCATACGGATGTTTGAAAACATCTAAGGATATTTTTAAATATTTATTTAAAATGTGAATGATTTAGAAATTATTTTAGAATGTTTTTGGTACATTTTTACGATGTTGAAAGAATTATACAGTGGGGAAAAATATGATAATGATCTGGAATGTAATAATATTCTTGTGAAATCCTAGGTGTTAGGGTTATGTTGAAGATTGTTATATGTGAATTGTATATCGATATTTTAAATTTGCTAAAGTATACAAATAACATAAGGCTGTATATATTTTTCCATGGATAGTCGCATTTCCTCATCGTCTATAAGTGCTATATAGAGTCATGACCTGTGTCTTAGGTGTCTGATGAATACACACCTACTCTCATAATTTGCACTGTGGCCATGATAATATTATCTTATTTTTTGAAACATTCTTCTTACTACTACATACTCTATACTTTAATCACTATCTATCACTACAGATACCATCTTGGAAGATAGTCTATAAGTTGGAAAAGTAATGACTGAACCGTTTTTGAAGTAGATAATTTTGTGAGAGGGCAAAATGTAATATATATATATATTTCAAATGATGTTGAGATTTTTAATGATTACCATAATCTTTAATACAAAAGAAGAATTGATACCTATACAAAATATTAGACATCATTTATCCTAATAAGATGCATATTCAAATGGAATGAAAGTGAGAATATTGTAAATTATTTTGGGGTGATGCAATGTATGAAAGTGTATCAAAATGAAAGTAAAACAAATGTCAAGCAATATAATTTATGGATAGATTTTCTTAAATTTTATTATTGATAAATTAAACCTGGTTAAGTTATAAAATGGGTAAAATTTCCTTTTGAATAAATATTTTTTTGCATAATAGTTAATTAATTTTATAGAGGGAAATATTTATACTTTATTTTAAGGTTTTTCTGATATCCAAACATCAGAATTGCACTTTGTTAAATTGCGAACAAAATCTTTAAATATTTTTATTTTATTTTAATATTTTATTTATATTTTAAGAAATGTGTTTTGAAATACAAACTTGTATAGATGTGTCTACATCATAAGTAATTTATGAATGGTAGAATAAACATATTATTAAATTTTGTTTTAGAAATTGGGTTGAGCTATTCTAACTATTCTGAATACAAGTAATTGAACATTAGTTAACTAAATGAAGATTACATATAATCATAAATGTTGTAAGTTGTCATTTTTATTGTATTTTTGAAAATGGCCAGAGTAAAGGCTATTGTTATTTTATTTCTTCTATTTATGTGTTATATTTATTGTAAGTATTTTTTTAGATTTATGTTAAATAATGTTAATCTATATTTTACTTTGTAAATATTTTATTATATTATGTTATAAATCTATTGTTAACTTGTAAATAAATTTGTGAATTGTTTTTTTTTTTTTTAATGTACTTTAGTCAAGTTATGATTTATTTGTGTGTTGCTCATTGATTTTTAATTCTGCATGCATGATCCACAGAAATTAATAATTTCATACATTATTTATTTAACATATGATCCATAAAGATTTCATAGACATTATTTTTATTACATTTGATTAAGTAACTAAGTATATTACTATTATTGTTTAGAAGATATGATCATTATTAATTATTTATAATCTGATACATACTAATGAGAAATACTTGATATTGTCAAAATATTAGAATATATTATATTTTTTAAGAATAACACATTAACGAAGAAAATATTGTACAATGTTTTCTTACATAAAATTTTAGTATATATATATATTATTATTATTATTATTATTATTATTATTATTATTATTATTATTATTATTATTATTATTATTATTATTATTATTATTATTATTATTATTATTATTATTATTATTATTATTATTATTATTATTATTATTATTATTATTATTATTATTATTGTTATTGTTGTTGTTGTTGTTGTTATTATTATTATTATTAAAAAAATATTAACTTAAAAATGAAGTTAAAAAAGAGAAGTTATAAATAAATATAATAAAAATATGCTAAACGTTTTCGAGGATCCATGCCTCATAATCATAGCTTTCATAAAAATACATAATAAAATATATACAAAGATATATAAAATTAGCACGTGTTACATGGACCATTTCTTCGATATATCAAAGCAAGTGTCTTTTCTATTTATAGCATTAATATTTACACTAATATAGAATGCTTCTTTTATTTTCCTCTTATGATCATTTGATTCAGTGCATAAAATTACAGGATTGGAAGGAATAAAATTGTGTCCAGATTTCATAGAATGCTACAAAAATACAGAAAATATATTGTTGTTCTTCTGAGCTCTCTTGTAAGTGTACATGTGTTGAGCAAGCCTAGTATTAACAGTAGCTTTAGTTTCACCATAATATACAGCAAGACATTTTTCTTGAGGACATGAAATGGAATAAACTACATATGGGGTGAATGAATGATCAATATGATCTTTTGAGTTGTTGATCAATTTATTAGAATTAGGAGGAGTTCTAAATCCAATTTTAAACTTATTGAATAATGCTTTAGTTAATTTGTTAGATATTTTGGAAATGTAAGGAATAGTAATTCTAGGAAGTTGAACACATGGTACAACACTATTTATTTTATTATGGAATTTAGAAATATAATTTTTAATAGACCAAAGTTTAAAACCTGATTTCATCAAATCTTTAATAAAATTATTCAGATTTTCTTTTCTGTCTGCTTCATATTTACAAAGATGCAAATTTCTAAATAAGAAATAATTTAAACCAGCAAATTTATGTGATGCAGGTGAGTAAGATTTAGGGTGAATACAGCTTCTAATTTCAAAAGGCTTAATTATCATCTTGTAATCTGTACAGTTATTATTTCTTGATAATGAAAGGTCAAGATATTTTATTTCTTTATTATTATTTTCATATACAATGCTAAATGATAAATTAGATAAACTTTGAAGTTCTTCTCGTATATGTAAAATATTATCCATAGAGGAAATAATAAATATATCATCCACATACTGAATATATGTAAAATCAAGAGTGGAATTGTAATATTTTGGTATTATAGAGCTTTCAAATTCATTTAAATAGACATTAGATAAAATGCCACTGAGAGGTAAGCCCATTGGCCATCCATCTTTCATAGTATTCCACTCTTGATTTTACATATATTCAGTATGTGGATGATATATTTATTATTTCCTCTATGAATAATATTTTACATATACGAGAAGAACTTCAAAGTTTATCTAATTTATCACTTAGCATTGTATATGAAAATAATAATAAAGAAATCAAATATCTTGACCTTTCATTATCAAGAAATAATAACTGTATAGATTACAAGATGATAATTAAGCCTTTTGAAATTAGAAGCTGTATTCACCCTAAATTTAACTCACCTGCATCACATAAATTTGCTGGTTTAAATTATTTCTTATTTAGAAATTTGCATCTTTGTAAATATGAAGCAGACAGAAAAGAAAATCTGAATAATTTTATTAAAGATTTGATGAAAGCAGGTTTTAAACTTTGGTCTATTAAAAATTATATTTCTAAATTCCATAATAAAATAAATAGTGTTGTACCATGTGTTCAACTTCCTAGAATTACTATTCCTTACATTTCCAAAATATCTAACAAATTAACTAAAGCATTATTCAATAAGTTTAAAATTGGATTTAGAACTCCTCCTAATTCTAATAGATTGATCAACAACTCAAAAAATCATATTGATCGTTCATTCACCCCACATGTAGTTTATTCCATTTCGTGTCCTCAAGAAAAATGTCTTGCTGTATATTATGGTGAAACTAAAGCTACTGTTAATACTAGGCTTGCTCAACACATGTACACTTACAAGAGAGCTCAGAAGAACAACAATATATCTTCTGTATTTTTGGAGCATTCCATGAAATCTGGACACAATATTATTCCTTCCAATCCTGTAATTTTATGCACTGAATCAAATGATCATAAGAGGAAAATAAAAGAAGCATTCTATATTAATGGAAATATTAATGCTATAAATAGAAAAGACACTTGCTTTGATATATCGAAGAAATGGTCCATGTAACACGTGCTAATTTTATATATCTTTGTATATATTTTATTATGTATTTTTATTAAAGTTATGATTATGAGGCATGGATCCTCGAAAACGTTTAGCATATTTTTATTATATTTATTTATAACTTCTCTTTTTTAACTTCATTTTTAAGTTAATATTTTTTTATTTATATTTTACGGGAAGTAATTTATTTTATTATTATTATTATTATTATTATTATTATTATTATTATTATTATTATTATTATTATCATCATCATCATTATCATCATTATTAGCGTTCTTTTGGAAGATTGTGAATGTATTATTGAGAGATAATGAGTAAAGTTATTAATTAGTATTTTATTAAAATAATATTAATTAGCTTATTGTTATTTGTGTAATAAATTTATTAAATTATATTTTAAGATTACTAAATGTGTATTTTAGAGACATGAGAGTATTACACAGTAGTTTGGTTATGTGAATTTGGCGGGGTAATATTCTTATGCCTTTGAGAGTGTATCTTTTGGGATGCATTCTCAATGTTTAAACTAGTGTACCTTACTGGACATCTCATATTAGGAGATTTATAATTATATTTATCATTTCGACAGAACCTTACTTTATTTATAATAATGTGTCAGTTATTAAATTAAATTTATTAGTAAATGAGTGGTTTATGTATTATAATTTGGAACCATAATTATTTATTAAGAACCTAAGTGTTCTGATATTTTATTATAATAACATTTTTTGAAATTTAATTAGTGAAAAATATTATTTTATTACATATTATATATTGAGCTAGTCTTTATATTATATTATTTTAATAGTCATCATTTATGCAGCTTAACTATATTACATTATTGTTATCTCAGTTAGCCGGTTTCTCTTGATCCGTAGTATTTCCATTAAAAAAGTAATATATATATATAATTTTAAAATAAAATTTCTGCAAATAAAATAATATTATACCTTCAGGTTTTTTACGAACTTTTTCCTTTTTAGTTTCAGTAAGAGACTCATCTGCAAATATATATCCCGGAAACAAAGTGTCTTCGCTTTCATCGTACAAAACATAAGGGTCTTGTAAATCGTATTCTTTTTCAAATTTTCCTTCTTTTGTTGACTCATTTTGAGGACTGGAGTAATCTCCAGGATTAGCCATCTAGATAAACAATCATACACAGATAATTTTGTATAATTTAACAAATAAACAATGTAATTATTTACATATTTTATATCTTACAAAACATAATATCAATAGTATAAAATAATAAAAAGAACTATATTATGTTTCCAATCATGTATCGTTTTTTTTTTAAACAAAAAAATGAAATTATAAAAAAAATAGATAAACAGAAATAAATAGATAGAGAAAAATAGACAAATTAATAATAGACATATCGATGGATATATAAATATAAAAGCAAGATAGATAGATACATAAATGCATAGATTTATCAATGTAGCTTTTTATTTTTTTGTCTGTCTTCCTTTCTTTAACTATCTATTTAACAACTAAAAATTCATCTATATATTTATATCTAGCTACAATTTGTCCATCTATCTACCTATCTATTTGCCTAATAAACTATTGTATGTCAGCGTATCTGTATATTTTTTACTTTCTATATATATATATCCGTTTGATTTTTTTTTTTTTTCAAATTACCATTGTTTATCTAAACATAAATATAGAGAGTGAAAAAAAAGTGATGCGAATTCAGTCAAAATATAAATAAAACTTACATTTCCAAGAAGTAAAAATAAACTTTACATTTATTTATATAATAATACAAACATTCATGTTATATATATATATTAAAATAAACTCATGCTTATGTTACATAATGTATAACACGCGCAGTAACTTGTAATAAAACGTTTTTTTTAGATTCAACAAATTTTTAGTAAGATATCTTCAATAGATTTAATGAATGAGATTTTATAGTAATGGATTACATTTTGAATAGTTATCTAACAGGAAATCGTATTTGTCTTAAAATGATAGATTAAATAGAGTTGTATTGACATTCTATCAACTTTATTCTTGTAAAATCAATTGAAGCAGTAAAATATATTTTACTTTGATAGAAAATCGATAGTTTCTGTTATAGATTAATACAATTCATTACGACATCCTAACATAATTAAATTTTCATTCAGGTACGATTTATTATTCGATAATTGCAGTTAGTTAAAAATAATGATTTCAGAAAATTCAAGATGTCTATTCTAAGGATGTTGTGTGTAAAGATGTTAAGTCGATATGAAAGATATGTTTATAACTGACTACTTTAATGCGGTAGTGATCTTGATTTTTTATATATAGAGATCAAATGATTATTGAAAGATAAATAAACATCAGATTCATAGATAAATATAATAAGATTCTAGATTGGATTATTATCTTATTTTGAGATCTGATTAATGCAATAGAAACAGATTTGATAACAGACCCATCCTTTCTATCAGGGGTGGATAACAGTGAAAACAGAAATTTAATTCACAATTTTAATTTAAAAATGTATTTTTTTCATCTCCAGCAATATGTTGTTTTATATTAATATAATTGTTTTATATACAAAGAATATTTATGCACTAGTAACATTACTGTATAAGAGAATAGATCATAGGTTTATCACATGGATTATTTTCGAAAATTAATTGCTGTAATTTACTCCCTAAGATTACAAACGCCTCAAAAGTTTTTTATTCACAACACAGCTACATTTTCTATTTCAAACTATATTTTAATATCACATCATTATTCTAGCTATAGTGAAATATTCAGTTGTAAAATTTATAAAGTTTAAATTATGTTTACAAGCTAAAATCATTAAATATAATATCTTAAAAATGGCTTCTTTACAGACCGTATATTTTTCATTTCAGTTTGCCATGTAATACATTCTCTTCCTTAGAACTTTTGTGCCACTGAAATACATGTGCTTCATTTCATTTTCTATTTACTTCCAATGTACATTCCATCAAACTATGATCCCTGCAGTAAAGTATTTCTCCTATCTCTTTATACTCAAATTCGTTTCATTAGTTTATGTCTTTATATAGAATCTCTAAAATAAATACATAAACAAAACTAAAATCACGTCCTACTTTTTCTTTCACTATCTTTTATAATTATTACAATTTATATGATAAATTAAACTTTTAAATATTGTACCGGTCAAAAAGAAGCCAACACATCAACAAATCCAAACTCAAAGTTGGATTCAAACTCAGGCGGTTCAAACTGAATTCAAACCCAACTCACGAGCTCAGATCAGATAAATGGATGGCATATATCGACGGTACATGACTATGCGCCAAGGAACTAGCTCAACGGATGATGATGATGATTAATGAGACCCCTGATTTAACACTAATGAAGTATAATAAAATAACTAAGAATCTTTATAAGTCAACTCATATATATATGTTCGGGTTGCCAATACAGACAGTGAGCATTAATATTAAAATAATTTGAATAAAAAAAAAGAAAGTAAAAAAACCAAATGTGTTAATAAAATGTTTAAGAAGAATTATAATTTTGTTCAACTTTTAGATTGTGATTATATAGATTACCTCTAGTCTTTAAACGGAATTTATAATTACAACAAGAATGGCAGTCCTTATTATATGCAAATACTATTACACAATATTCTGGAATTATTATATATGTCTATGCCCTGACAAGTAAATAAAGGTAGATAAAGGTATTTGGCTGTGACATAAATTATTGATCTAATTCTAAAAGAAACAATGTGAGATTCATTTTCACATTCCTAAATCAATTCACAAGGAGCAAGATACGTATTTAGGGTATAACTTTAATATTTAATAAAAACTTACTTAATTATAAATAAACATGAATTTGTTTGACTTTAATAAAATCAATTCATCACGATTTACGAGCATGAGAGCGAGCTTTACTGGAAGTGAGAAATAAACAGTACTGATGACTTATGAGCTATAAGAATAAATATGATTTAAGAAAAACAGCAGGGCGGCTTGTGTTTTACAAGTCTTTACTGCCCTTTTGAAGGAGATATGGAACACAGGGGAAACCACGTCGAGTCATAGCTACGAACCTTTGGTGTTCCAAATATAAAAACGAGCAAGTGAGGAAGTGCTTTCTTCCTATTTATTAAAATAAACATGAAGATCACCGATGACAAGCTTACGAAGCATGGGATGGCTCATGTTAGCTGGAAAATGATGACTTGGTAATCATCGTATTTAAATAATAAAACTCATTTTATATAATGCTCTACGTGATGACCTGATCAAGTTAAATTAAAGTCAAACGTGCTTTAATCAAAAAGTATTCAATGCAATTAGAAATCATATTAATTATGCCCTAAATCTCATGCTCTTCCTGAATATTAATAGAAAGTATAAAATTTGAATTAATATATATTCATTTAATTTCTTTATTGACCTTTTTGCGAAACAATATATTAATGTGAATAAATATATATTATAAACTCAGTAAAGTGGCCGGGAGCATAGGTTAGAAATTGAGCTAATAATTTATTATTATTAGCCATTAATAAAAATAGCAAGAATTGTATAAATACTTCAACTCGATAATTAATAGAATTGTATCCAATGAGTTCTTGTGGGTAAGAATTACTATAAAAATTAATATAATATCATTTAACAAGGCAAATGCAATGAAGGAAATTATTATCGAGTTGAAGTTTTACTGGCATATAATAAAAATAAAAGACATTAATAATCATCTCAAATATATAATAAGGTTAAATAAACGAACCGCCTCTTAAGAAAAGAGAAAGTTAACAAATATTAAATTTAAAGACAAGAGATTAAGATAGAGAATTACTACATAATTTAAAATAGCATTAATACATTAAGGAAAGAGAAGAACTTTTAACAGCACTTAATTTAAAGATAGTGTAAAATAGAGTTTGAAAATGGGCCAGAAAGTAGGGGTTCATATATGAAAGATATTACCATTTCTTCATGGTTATTACACACGGCAGAGTCCAGTTGGATGAAACGTAGATGGGCATTTTGTAAAATTATTTGAATGACATTTTGAAAGATTTCTCTAAGGTTTCGGCAGCTTACGATTGGTATATAAATTTTTATATTGCAGCTACTTTGAAGATTTGCAGGAGACTTCAGGAACCATAGTAAGACTCCTGAAGTTAAGCCCCCCCCCCCCCTCCACCATGGTAGAAACAAATTTTCCTTCATAATTTAACTGGGCGGCTTCTTCTCTAATGAAATATATATGGCTTCTCTTAATGAGGAATAATAGCTGCTTGGAAACTTTTCCTGGGCTCTTTATACTGTATCTGATGCCTTCAGGCTAGCACTTCTTTCCTAATCAATCTTACAAAAATTTACTAGTTGCTTTTAGATACATTCCTTCGATAAGGCTTTCAAACTCATTAACTTGAATTCATTTTCTAATTAGAAAATGAATTTTTAAAATCAGAAAAATTATTTTAATTAGTGACCGTCCTTACATTTTAAATACTTATTGTTTTTCTAATTAATAAAAACTTTACCCATTGTTTTTGGAAAGGGACAATCTGAAAGCTTATTGAAAGAATGTAGCTTTTAATCACTAAAAATTTCAACAAACTATTTAAAGTAAAATAAAACATTCCCGAGACGCAATGAAACTTTAGAACGAATATGTACATTTAAATATTTATAAATATATATGCAGCACAATCCATGCAGTTATAATATATATAAATTCATGAATAATTCTATCATGAATTTATTAATAGAAATGATTACTTTAAATCTCAAACGAGTTAATTTTAACACACATTTATAATAATTTTTCTTTAAGGAAACTAGCGTGAACTGAATGTATAAAGCCCCATTGCATCGGAAATTCAAGGTTAGTACAAGGGTTTGAAGTTGGCTACATGTGAAAGATCATGAAGCTATGATCGACCGACTGCTTTAATATAATGTTAGACTTTTTTTTCTATTGCTACAGAAACTACATCTATTTCAGCTTGTTTCTTTGAGAACTTTGCATTCACTAACAATAAGCTTTATGTATAATATCTTACATTTTTATCGTATTTTATATATCTATATAAGTCAACACTTGTATTCTTTTTTGGAAAAATCTTTTTTCTTAAATCTCATTATCTATCCGTTTTTCCAGTCTTCCCATATTAGTCTTTTTATTCTCTGTCTACAGAAATCAGATCTAGTTTATATTGTTTCTTTGAAAACTTTGCATCTAATAAAAATAAGTTAAATATATATTTTTTTTTTCATATTTTATATTTAACCATCAGCATCTTTAGTCTTTTTTCATAACTCTTTCTCTCCAATCACATTATCTATCCATTTTTCCACTCTTCCCAATTGTAGACTTATAATATATTACATTTTCATTTAATTAATGTAATATAAATGCATAGAAATTATATATATATATATATATATATATATATATATATATGCATATATATTTACAGACTGTTATATATATATATATATATATATATATATATATAATATAACAGTCTGTATAATATTACAATTGTACAGAAAAGAGATAATTGTTGAGAATTACATAAAATTATATATATGTAACTCTGGAATAAAACTTCAAAATTCAATATATACCTTGGTCTTGTTTTATGCAATAGAAAGATTCCTCAGAAAATGTAGCATAAAAGAAATCGCACAAAAATAGACTTAACTTACCTTGAAAAATGAGGGATGTGTACTGTAATTTTCCAAAAATCGAATAAAAGCAAAGCAACAATGTAAAATTACTTTAAAATTTGCATAATAAAAAGGAAAATAAAATATGACTAATAAAAAATTTCACATTTGATAAAAATTGATAGAAGACAAACTTTTTTCCTTTTTTTATTAACTACAGTATTTAATTTTATTCAAAACAATATATTTTTATGCGTAATTTAAATTTTTTTCATACATGTACGGTATTTTAATCATTATCACTATTCAGTTTCGTCACAAGAGGAAATACAACTAGCACTAACTTCATTTTTTTAAAGATTCACCAAAACTAAAACATTTTCCAATCGCTGTTGATCCTTTCTGTTTCACTAAGCGATCTAAAATTGAAATTTTTGTTTCCAAAAAAAATCATTTTCTTGGGTGTTTTTTCTTCTCCATTAGGGTAAACTAAAAGTTTAAAATAAAAATAAGAACTTAGACTTACAATAATAAAAAGACACCAACTTACCACTGTTGGACAAAATTTAATTAAAACTGACCATTAAAAATTAAATTGTTATTTTTGTCTTTAATTTTTTTAGTTTTCAATTCCGTTTAAAAATCAAATTTCATCATTTCACATGACATTAATTTCAGATCATGCTACATAATTTTTAAATTAATTACAATTAAAAATCAGATTTTAATTGTCAAATTTAATTGTGCCCACCACTGTTACTTACCTTTTAAAAATAAATTTGTGGACACTAAATGATTAATTGATTACTAGTCTTTTTTTAAAAGCAAAAATAGAATGCGTTTTAAAATGCAAAAACAACAACATCTGTAGTATAGGCATCTATAACGTTTGAACAGATTTACATTATAATCTTGTAAAATTTAATGTGTGTATATAAAATGTGGAAATCCTGATTTTAAGTGAATTATGAAATTCTTTATTGCATAAAATCTATTACATTACTATTATAAAGCGCTGAACATATTGAAATTATTAGATGGAAGTCGAACTCCGATAATATGCTATTACTATCAATATGATGTGAGTGCATAAATTTATAATATTTAAAGTAATAGCAGATTATCAGAGCTCAACTTCTGATTTAATATTTTTTATTGCATAAAAGAAAACCGTATACAAAGATATTAAGAAGAAACATGAATCACATAATTTATGTGATGTGATATACTATAGCTTCTTCTTAAACAAAATCAATAATCTCTCAGCAATTATATCAAAAAAAAACTTGTTAGCTACTTAATAGCTATAGTCACATATGCAACATCTTGTGTTGTACTTAACAATTAAAATTTACAAATAAAACAAAAACAAAAAAAATCTTTAAAAACACACAACATTAAGGTTCCCACATGAATGGTCAAATTTTTATAATTTGTGTATAATTATGTCTGTCATTTTTTTTTAAAAAAAAAAATATGACTCTCTTTTTAGCTTTCATTGTCTTTTTATATTACATGTGGAAAATAATTTGAATAAAAAATCGAAGACATATTTTTATAAATATGACCATAAAACTTATTAAATAAAGAATGTAACTGTATTGATATACATTATGGAGTGTTGGCCATTAACACAGAAACACTAAAGTTATGTGACTTTAATAAGATTATTTTTTTTAAAAAAATTCATAAATCATGGAAAGGTGGCCATTCAGATAGGAATATAAACGTCACATGTCCGTAATGAGATTTTTTTTCTAAAAAAAAAAAAAGAAATACTACACATGATGGCATATTTGCCTTAAAGCGGTTATGACTGTTATTTATTTTTAATTATATTGTTATATTGATTTTATAGTACTTATTCCAGAGTTTATTGCTTATAAGTGCATATAATTTTCAAGATTAAAACTTATAACAATGAACAATAAATATTTTAAATACTCTCTAGCCCATCATATGACAATAATTAACAATAATATAATAGTTGTCTCTTGTGCTTTATTTATTAATATAAAACATTACTTCAAACACTTAATTTACAAATAATAAAAATTTAAGTTACTCCTGCAAAGTATCTAAATAAATTTCAATTGTTGATAAGTCTGTGAGTTATCTCAATTTAAACATTGGCAATAACGATTCAAACAAATAAAATGATATACTGGAATACTTCCAATACTTTAACATTTATAATATTTGAGATTAGAACTCATACCACTGTATAATAAATATTTAAACATATGCGGTAACCCAGTATAAGATAATAATTAATAAGAATATAACAGTCGTCCATTCGTGTGTTTTATATATTAATGTAGAATTTAGTTTCAAACAGAGAAAGAATGAAAATTTAAATCAATCACGTATTCTAGTTAATTATTATCTCGTATTGAAATAGAGAGTAGTTGACTATTGGGAGGGATTGTCAATGTGACATGACTTCAACATTTTTTTTTTTTTTAATTTTAACTCTTAAATCCTAATCAGAATGGAATACATACCATAAGAAGATTAAGGTTGTTGTTTATTTTTAACTATGCAGCTATATTGTTTTTTCGTGTTTATTCCAGAGTTTATTGCTTATATGAAAATATAATATTCGAGATTAAGACTCATACCACTGTATTAAAATGTGTAAATACTCTCTAACCAAGTATAAGACAATAATCTACTTTATGGCTCATATATTAATGTAGAGGTTTGTGTTATACACTTATATTAAAAAGAATCATTTTAAAAGCAATCATGCAACGTATTTAAATACATTGCAATGTGCATTATATCTGTACATTTATAAATGAGGCACAAAATAGAGAACTGCTCTATTCTTGTTAATTATTATGTCATGCTGGATTAGAGAGTATTTTAAAATATTTATCGTAATATCAATGGTATTATTCTTACTCTCTAATGTTATGAAAAAGCAAATATTAAAATATTTAACCACTACACAGAATTGGGGATAAATACAAAAGTATGTATATAAAGCAAACTACTCTTCCGGTAATATCATATAGTCTCATAATCATAGCATATTAAAATGGGAGGAAGCTATCATCCATAAATAATGATATACATATTAAAATAATACATGAATACTATTACATATGCTGATATTTTTCAATCGTTGTTGACATGGATTAAATTGAAAAATCTTTCAGACTTGTCAACTATTAAAAGAAATCAATTTGAAACATTATTTATATACAATGCAGAATTTATTTACATGTTCATTATTTCTAATATAAATTTTTGAGATAAACACCTACATTAATAAATGAGGCACAAGAATATACAGCTCCTTTATTCTTGCTAATTATTATATTAGTCTATAACGACACCCTCTAATTTATCTTGGAGGCTTTAAAAGTACGAAGCTGTGGAAATTTCTAATTTCCATTCTATAGGTTCTTATCATTGCAGTAGTTACAACTATGCTGTTATTCATATAGTATACAACTCAAAGGGTTTCTCATTGACACATATTAACCAAAATAAATATATTTGTTTTTTACTTCTGAGTATATAATCAATGAACACCACAGCCATTCTTCTCAGATGCCTATATCTTCTCATTTACTTCTTCTGTATATATATATATATATATATATATATATATATATATATAAGAAGTAAATGTAATATATATATATATATATATATATTACATTTTACATTTTTATAAATTTCCTCATATCTACTATATAGAGCTACTCTATTCTTGTTAATTATTATATTATTCTGGATTAAAAAAAGTATTTAAAATAGTGTGTACAGTGGTATGAGGTTTAATCTCAAATATTATGTATATTAAAGCTTGAAATGTGATTATTTGATTTCTATAAGGACACCCTCTACTTTTTCTTGGAAGCTTTGACACATCATAACCAAAATGAATATATTGGTTTTCTACTTCTGAGTTTACAATCAATGAACACCACAGCCATTCTTATCACATGTGTATATCTTCTCATTTTCTTCTTCTGCATTATATATATATATATATATATATATATATATATATATATATATATATATATATATATATATATATATATATATATATATATATATTGTAGCCTTTTGGTTTATTCCATCTATAAACCAAATGTAATAAAATGAAGTAATTGCGGAAATTTTTTTTTTTTTGATGTAAGAAAAGTTAAGAGTTTTTATTTAAGAAAGTAATGGCTATATAACTCAAAAGCAACATATATAGAGACAGTTTGTGTTTGTATGGAATATCTATTATGAAAGAGTTGATGAGAATTAAAATTGGATTGATTGTCAGAGGCTTTGGTTAACAGTTTCTTTCTAAAGAATAAGTTTAGAATTATAGGAGATTATGGTGAATATTTATATTTATGATTATCAAAAATTATAATTGATTTTATGCTTGTAATTATAAGAAATTATGATGGATATTTGTGTTCATATAATCTGAATAATCAGTCTTCTGTTTCATGTTCTGTACAGGTATGTGCGTGTGATATAGATATATGGGTTTGATTTTTTTCTTTCCTTTATAGACACTGACATAATTTTTTATATTATTAAAATGTAAATCTAAATAAGAAATTATTTAGATCAAATGAATGTAACCTTTGTTGACTAAAAAGTGTTAGTAAGCTTATGTTTTAATTAGATCTTCTTTAACTAATTTTCCATAAATTAATCACCAATGTGTTAATTGAAGAGATCTTGTTGTAGATCAGACAAAGTTGTTAGAAAGGTAACACTTAAGAAAGAGTCATTATTCATTCTGAGTGGGGATTTTTTTTTAATTGGACTTGAAGAGGAACCACTGGGGGAAGGGGGGTTTAACATGTGTTTTCTTTTCTCTCTTTCACTCTATAAAAGTGACTGGAGAAAGTAAATGAAAGAACTTTTTGCTGATTGAGAACAGGGGCTAACTAACTAAAAATTAATATCTCTAAAGGTTTTTTTTCCAAGTTTTTAAAATTTTATTTCTCAGAATTTAATAATGTATTTAAGTTTTATAGTAGACCAAAATATGAATTTCTAATTCATCTATAAATGGTGCATACTCCTTTTCCTCAAATCAATTATGAAGAAGTCAATTTTTAATAAGACATTTTATACTACGTGCTACAACTTATCCATTCTGCTTATTAAAATTCATGTAAGGAGAGAACTGTCAATTTTTTTTATCAAATTAAAAGACCAATTCAAATTATAATAAATGTTTGGCTGTTTAAAATTTGTTTAAAAAACTGCAGCAAACTTCTGTAAAATGTTTAAAAAGTTAATTCATGTTGGTAATCAGAAACTGCTTGTTGTATATAATTGGAGATTTAAATGGAAAAAGAAGAAGAAAGGGAAACAAGGTGAATTCAAATCCAGGAAAAAACTCATCAAATGGAAGGTAACCAACAGAACTCTTTTAAAATTTATTAATTCTCCTGTAGCTACACATTTGATTGAAAATAACTATTTACGTTTTTATCTATCTTGATTCAAATGACTGTCTGTGCATTTTATACAGATTTAATTAACAAGAACTGTCTGATGTGCAATTATATAGCTATCTCAAATAAAATGAACTGAATATATTAATTGATTGATGGAAAGTGGAAGGAAAGACATTTAAAAAAAGACTATCTGTAATGTTGATATTTATTCTTTATTTTATTTATATAATATGTCATTTTTTATTATATTTCATTTTGTTTATATGCTATGTCACACTCTAATTGCTAGATTATTAATTTAATATTTTGTTTATGTTTAAATGCTTGAAGGAAAGAAAAATATGATTTTGTTACCATTTAAGTATAGATGCTCATGTAAATTTAAATTTAAAAGCAAAGAGAGAAATGATATAAATATTTTTATTATTTTTAACAAAATTTTAATTTGTGCTTAATAGTAAATATGAAGAGTGAGGGGATGGTTGTAAAACCCATAATTATGCTAAAGTATTCTTGATCTGTTATTAATATAAATGTTAGGTAAGTTGTTGGCTTGACTGTTTAAAATTGCAATAATTCATAAATGCTTTGATTCGGGATTTGGTTAGTCTTTGTCATTTATCTAGGCTATAATCAATGTAGATATGGGCATATATAAAGCCATAAATGCTTGTCATTACTAACATAAAGTTATTCTACCACCCAATAGATGGGAAGTGGCTGTCTCATGATTTATATACCATGGCAGGCGGAGATGACTAAGTTTCACTCCATTTATTTGTTAAGATAGGGAATTATTAATAAAGTTACTGTTTAAGTGTAGAAAATGTTTTGCATGCCAATATAGAGAATAGGTGTCTAAGAGGAACTTTTTACTGAAGCGTCAGATCTAAGTTCGATTCTAGCTTCATGATCTTTCACATGCAGCCAACTTCAAACCCTTGTACTAACCTTGAATTTCCGATGCAATGGGGCTTTATATGTTCAGTCCATGCTAGGTTCCTTAAAGAAAAACTATTGTAAATGTGTGTTAAAATTTACTCATTTGAGATTTAAACTAATGATTTCTATTAAAAAATTCATGTTAGAATTATTTATGAATTTATATATGTTATAACTGAGTGGATTATGCATATATATTTATAAATATTTAAATGTACATATTCGTTCTAAAGTTTCATTGCGTCAGAAATGTTTTATTTTACTTTAAATAGTTTGTTCAAATTTTTAGTGATTAAAAGCTACATTCTTTCGATAAGCTTTCAGATTGTCCCTTTCCAAAAACAATTGGCAAAATTTTTATTAATTAGAAAAAGATAAGTATTTAAAATGTAAGGATGTTCCTAATTAAAATCATTTTCTAATTACAAAATGAATTCAAGTTAATGAGTTTGAAAGCCTTATCGAAGGAATGTATCTAAAAACAACTAGTAAATTTTTGTAAGATTGATTAGAAAAGAAGCACTAGCCTGAAGGCATCAGATACACTATAAAGAGCCCAGGAAAAGTTTCAAAGCAGCTATTATTCCTCATTAAGAGAAGCCATATATATTTCATTAGAAAAAAAGCTGCCCAGTTAAATTATGAAGTAAAATAGTGTTTCTACCAAAGTGGGGGGGGGGCTTAACTTCAAGAATCTGACTACGGTTCCTTAAGTCCCCTGAAAGTCTTCAATGTGGCTGCAATATAAAAATTCATATACCAATCATAAGCTGCCCAAACCTTAGAGAAATCCATCAAAATGCTATTCACATAATTTTCAAAATGCGCACATACGTTTCATCCAACTGGACTCTGCCTTGTGAAAACTCAGAATCCAACCATGAAGAAATGGTAATATCTTTCCTTTTGAACCTGGCCAGTTCTGAACTTTAAGTTAAAACATCTTTAAGCTATCTACTGTAAAATTGTCTTTTTATTAATGTTATTTTAAATTATATAGTAATTCTCTATCTATCTCTAGTCTTTAAATTTAATGTCTGTTAACTTTCCTTTCTTACAATGGCAGTTCGTTTATTTAACCCTATTATATATTTGCTAAATGATTATTAATATAATTTATTTTTATTATATGCCAATAATAACTTCAACTCGATAATAATTTTCTTTGTTGCATTTGCCATGTTAAATAATATTATATTTATTTTTATAGTAATTCTTTCCCACTAGAACTAATTTGATACAGTTCTATTAATTATCGAGTTGAAGGATTTATACATTTTTTGCTATTTTATTAATGGCTAATAAAAACAAATTATTAGCTCAATTTCTAACCTATGCTCCCGGCCACTTTACTGAGTTTTTATCTATTTATTCACATTAATATATTGTTTTGCAAAAAGGTCGATAAAGGAGTTAAATGAATATATTCTAATTCAAATTTTATACTTTCTAGTAATATTCAGGAAGGACATGGGATTTAGGGCATAATTAATATGATTTCTAATTGCATTATATACTTTTTGATTAAAGCATGTTTGATTTTAATTTAACTTGATCAGGTCATCACATAAAGCACTCTTTATATAAATTGGGTTTTATTATTTAAATACGATGATTACCAAGTCATCATTTTCCGAACGTTGCTGACCGAGCCATCTCCTGTTTCATAGGCTTGTCCTCAGTGATATTTCTATTAGTTTAATTATCTAGGAAGAAAGCACTTCCTCCACTTGCTCGTTTTTCTATTACATTGGAACACCAAAGGCTCCTGGCTATGACCCGGCCTGGTTTCCCCTCATACTTAAATCACTGTCCAGCCGTCATATTTATTGTGTTCATTTTTATAGCTCATAAGTCGTCAGTACCATTTATTTCTCAGTTCAGTAAAGCCCGCTCTAATGCTCTTAAATCATGATGAATTGATTTTATTAAAGTCGAACAAATTCATATTTATTTATAATTAAATAAGTTTTTTATTAAATATTAAAGTTATGCCCTAAATACGTATCTTGCTCTTTGTGAATTGATTTACGAATGTGAAAATAAATATCACATTATTTCCTTTAGAATCAGAATAATAATTTCAGTCATAGCCAAATACCTTTATCTACCTTTATTTTCTTGTCGGGGGCATAAACATATATTTATCATATAATATTGCGTAATAGTATTGGCATATAATCAGGACTGCCATTCTTGTTGTAAATATAAATTTCATTTAAAGACTAAAGGTAATCTATATAATCACAATCTAAAAGTTGAACAAAATTATTATTAAACATTTTATTAACACATTTGGTTTTTAACTTTCTTTTTTATTCAATAATTATATTTAATATTAATGCTCGCTGTCTGTATTGGCAACCTGAACACACACACACTCATATATATATATATATATATATATATATATATATATATATATATATATATATATATATATATATGAGTAGACTTATAAAGATTCTTAGTTATTTTATTATACTTCATTAGAGTTAAATCAGGGGTCACATTAATCATCATCATCCGTTGAGCTAGTTCCTTGGTGCATAGTCATGTACCATCGATATATGTCATCCATTGATTTGATCTGAGCTCGTGAGTTGGGTTTGAATTTACTTTGAACCGCCTGAGTTTGAATCCGACTTTGAGTTTGGGTTTGTTAATGTGTTGGCTTCTTTTTGACTGGTACATTACATGATTCTGGATCTTAAAAAAAGATCTCTCTCTCTCTCTCTCTCTCTGGCTCAAGCAAATAGTTTAAGTTTGAAGTTGATGTTGTTTTTTTTTAATTTCCCTTACCAAGATGTGCACGTTATAAATACTGCATGGTGATGTGTGATATGAAGAGAGTTTTTCTTATGTGGGACAGAATACCTGAAAGGATAAGGATTCAGTCAGATGCATATGTATGATGGAGAATGACAAAGATTTTAATTAATAAACTAACCGATCTGTGTTGATTTTTTTTTTGAATGATGGTAAATTGAGGTCGTCAAGCTGAGTGGTCATACTGACATATTAAGATATAGACAGTCAAAATGTAAAGATCTGACAAGCATGAATGTAAAAGTGTGGGTTTAGAATTTAAACCCGTTAGCAAAATCAGTAGGGGATTTTTATGATATATCATCTTTCTTCATTAGAAATGTGAAAATTATTGCTTGATAAAATGGGTTAGAAATTTAAGATTATTTCACATTTTTAGTTAGAATAATTGAAGCGAATATATTATTTTGGAATAGTCCAATGGACAATGTTTACAATAAAAGGGGGGAAATAGAAAGTTATAGGTTTTCTTCTCTTTCAAGATATAAGTTTCATTAAAGCTAAAATATACGGAATTCTGATTCCATGTGTGAGCGATTGTATTTATTATTATTATTAATTATTTATTTCATAAATGAATGGGTCAAAACAAGAAGTGAGTCATCCAGGAAATTGGTTAATTCAAACATGTGTTCGAATAAGAGTCCTGACTAGATCGGAATCATATATTTGTGTGTAACAATATTATAATTTAGTGGGTTTTGATTTAATTTTATCATTATTGTTAATGTAATAAAGTTTACTATTGTTATAAGATTATATTGTGTTTTGTGTTTTGATTTTTCAAATATCTCCAGAATATATATATCCAGCACCTATAGTTAAAGTCATATTAGTTCATATTTAAATTTAATTATTTATTTTATAATGATAATTTATTTCCAAGGTCGATTTGCAATACACATTATTATATTGTTTCCATATTCGACTCACCTAGTTGATTTTATATTGATAATTTATTTCCATGATTGAATTACAGTATTGGTTTTATCTTGAATATTTCTATACTCGATTAATATAATACATTATTATATTATATTAAGTCACTTTTATAAACTTCATTTTCACATAATTTATTGCCATAATTAATTTGCATAATCTGATTTTATGATTCATGTCTGTGCTTTACTTTCATAAGTAAATTTTGATTGATTTATCTGATTAATGTCCATGGTTTACTTTCATAGTTTACTTTAGCAAAATAAAATTATTAAGGTTATTAATTAAAATAGATTAGAAATAATAGAATAAAAATGACAGGGAATGAATAGTTGAGTTAAGTTTAACAAATTTAATTTTTTGATTCATTGTAATGTTGTGAATATTGAGAGCAGACATAAAAACCCTTTTCTGATCTCGGTGTTTAGAGTGATTCCCACTATTAAACTCGAACTAAAATTTATTTAGCATATACGGGATCATATCCATTACAGTGTAATCGTTTATATGGGCACCTTTTGACAAATCTAGACCTTGAGAAAGAGCAGTTCAATTATTAATCTAAGAGCTAGTTTAGAATTCAAGTAGCATATTATAATAAAATTGTTATACTATTATAAAAGTAGGGATCATGAATTGATAGTTGATCAAAAGATATAGGTGTATTAGAGAAATAAGATTAGAATTCTCAGTTTAGAGAACATAACACAGACATTCCGTGTTATATAATTGTAGCTATTGAAATTGATAAATTCTGAGAACGAAAAATAAAGTAATGGAATTAAATGGGGAGGATTTATTTGTGATAAATTTTATCTAATATTGAAGTAAATAATAGTTTTATATTATGAACATAGATAATGAGTTCTCTGCATTAATTACCGATTTATTTCCAGTCAGATATAAATCAGAACTGTATATAGTATTTTCTGTAGTTCCCACTCGAGATCAGATACTTATAATAAAGTTGTGGAAGAAAGTTGTCTCATTATTATGAATTTTATAATAAATTTATCATGAAATATTTGCATGATTGATGCTAGGTTTGAAATTAAGACCACATAAATTGAATGCTTTTTATCAATATTATTATTATTATTTTTTTGAGAGACAATTTAATTACTTTCTCCAGTATCTTCTATAGTCCTAAATATGGCTAATGATGATGATCTCTGGTGGGCATTACAATGTATAGCTGCAATTTGGCACCCTCTGTATATTTGATCCTAAAGTATAAAATTCAATTGCCTAGCTACTTGAAATAAATGAGAGTTTATTGAGGCTGAATAAGTAAAAGAGTGCGTGGAGAAAGTTGAGGTGACAATATATATATATATATTGTAGGAGTATATATATATACTCATACATTTTCATACATTTATGTAATCAATATGTATAGATTATATTTACATTATTATTATACTTATGAAAATAAATATATAAAGTTACTATTTTTCATTCTTTAAAATGAAAAATGACGTTGTTGACAAAAGACTGTTGACAAGGTGATAAATGACCTCTGGGTACACAGTTTATCGAATTAAAGGAAGTGAAATTAACTTAGTGTTTTAATATCTAATTGTTATTGCAACAATGAGAATGGGTATGCTTCAGCGAGCTGATGGAGCGAGACATGAAATAATTCTTCTATTCTTGCTATTAGAAGAATAAGGATTCTATTTTTATCAGCTATATTTTCATAAAAAACTTTTACTATGTTTGATTACAAATAACAGTGTAAGTTGAAGTTTATATTTTAAACAATTTAATACTCATTAAAAGAAGTTTCTTATACTTGTTCAACGAAAGTAATCTAAATATATTTTCGTGTTTTATAGAAAAAATTGTTTGAATTACGTTTTAAAATCTAAACAGCGTCTTAAAAAAAAAAGAACATGTTTATAAAAACTTCATTCAAATTTAATGTACTTTACATTATAAAGAAAATGCAAAGTGACTAGAATACAAATATTTTTCATGGGATAGATAAAATGCACTTGCCTAATCAAACATATATATGTGGGAATAACATCGTTGCCGAATGCTTTAGAATTATAAAGAAATTAGATCTTCAAAATGGAATTATGAATGCCTTAAAATTATAAAAATTAGATCTTCAAAATGGATTTATAAATATTAATGAAGGGACTTTATATTAAGAAGATGAATATAAAGAGGAAACTAAATGTCAACTTAGGATATCCTAATATTATTCTCTTTAATGTTTAACAATAAAGGAATCAAAAAACTGTGTCTTCGAAGGATTTTCATTCTCGCGAGGAACATTAACTTTTATAAATGCCATTTGGGATTTTTGAAAATTATAATTAGGAAAAGTTAATTTCATTTTCTTTATCATCGTATTCATTTTATTATAAAAATGAATAATAAGATAGTATTAATAATTTAGAATATTTTTGTTTTTATTTATGATTAATAAAGATTTAAATATCGGTTAATAAATGTTAATTTTGGGAACGGGATAATGTGAACTTAGAGGTAAGATATTAAATTATTTTTAAATCCACATATTATTTTTCATGACATGACACTACATTGTTTATACTAACCTAAATAGATTAATAACAGTAATGCATGATAAATGGATAAATGATTAACATTATTGTAAAGTATATATTTTTATATTAATAAATACAACTTGACTGACAATCATTTTAACGAATGAAGGTGTTATATACAAATAATTGGATTATTATTTGTATTATCTAATTAGTGTAAATTAGCATTAATATCATTGTCTAAATATTAGGATACTTATATTTTAAATAAATTGTAAAATCACATAGTGTTATAGGTTTAGAAAATATATCTACCGTAAGCAAAGAGAATGTTTATATTTTTAATATAAGGAGGTAGATATATAAATATTTTTTATATATATTTTAAAATTTAAATTATTTAAGTGTTAAATAAATAAGTATGTTTTTTATATTAAATGAAGTCTTCAATTTTGTTTTATTTGAATTAAAGAGTTAGTGAGATTCGTTGTTAATATTACTTTAAAATATTGATAGGAACCCCTGAAGAGAGTAAAGTGTTAAACTTCCCTGAGTTCGAAATCTGAGCATAACGGTAAAGTTAATTAAGGTGAAAATTGATTTGATGTGGTTGGATATAATATTTTTTTTAAAATAATAAATTAGTTATTGGGAATAAATATAGTTTTATATCAAAATTAAATCACATCATTCGTGGCATTCTATATGAAGACCTTAAATCTGACTATAGTGAGATGCGACTCCTTAACTTATCTTGTTGAGAGGGGGCATACCGTTACATATGGCGCATCCAAGTGAGGCTCTGAATTATATATACCGTTACAATATATATATATATATTGTAACGGAAAGAAGACATTTGTAACAGAAATAATAATAGATAGAAAATGAATGATAATAATAGTGATATCATAATAATAATGATAATAATAGTGATGATGATACTAGCCATAGCTTATTAATAAACTCACAACAATAAATTAATCTTTATAAACTCATATGCATTTATTAAAAATTATCCTATTTCAAACTGAGATTTAAATATTACATTTACTAGCATTTATATAAGTTTATAGTTATTTACTAAAATACGTTTATAGTTAAAACCAGGATTTAATAATACTAGTGATGATGAATGATCATCATGAATCTCTATGCATGATATTCATCTTTCTATAAATCTTTATTTACTACATATATTAATTATGCTAAACATTAGATTTAATGATTATAATTTATTAATGATGATGATGGCAATCATAACTCTTGTATAGTATTATTTGAAACATTTTAATCAATAATACGATATCCATCTTTGATGGGGATGATCATAATTCATGGACACAACATAATTTTAGCTTTCTTTATACACCTATAATTATTAAAACTTGGTTATTATCAAGCTTAACACTTAAATACCTAAATGTAAATCAACATTCTAGTTTACTTAACATTTTGTGAGCGCTTAATATTAGCAAGTGATTGCTCAATATTTACAAATGATGATTCTTAATATCTGTGAGCGATGATGATGATGATGATCAATTAAAACCATAGAATTAAGACAAGAAAACATAATATTTTTAATAAGAACTCGGAAACCAATTAAAATATATAATTATATTTGATTAATACTATTACTCTTTCTTTAAAATCAAATTAATAATTAGATAAACAGCGTATTATTACATTAATTCAATACAAAACTAATACAAAAAATTTATATAAGCACAACCAAATAAATTCAATATATAAGTTTGTCATTTTGGATATTTTAAAATAAGCTGGCTTAAAATGACATTTAAAAATATATATATTTCATGGAATGCTTACTTAAAACTTTCCTAACTTATTATATTATAAAAATAAATTTCATATGTAACTTGTGTGTTTTATTTCACTTCCATTCAAATGTGATTCCTGCTTTATAATTTACTATATTTAAATTAACTAGGTTTAACTTATTCTTTTGACATGTTTGTATAAGCAATTACACATGCACACACATTCGGTAGTGTTAATATATATGTTTAAAATGTATACCTCTATATTAGAGATTAATACATAAATTACATATATATAAAAAATATTTGTGCAACCTTTTAGCAAAAGAAAATAAAATACATTATATCAATTTTAATATGCAACAAGATAAAATTAAAAAAAAAAAAACATTATAAATGCATATATTTATAGGTTGCTCATTATCATAACAACTGAAGAACAATTAAAAAAAACATTTCAATATTACAATATAATAATAAAAAAAATGAACATTTAAGTTTAAAGATTTAAACTGTATTTGTGTAATGTTATGTGATATTGAGAATAACTATAGATAAACAAGCCCTTAATGTTTCTGTATCAAAAGAAAAAAATAATGCTTTGAACAATAAATTAAGGTTTACTTTTAATAAGCAATAATGAAAGATATATTAACGAAAGTTCATAGTTACCCAATCACTTTCACTTCTTATAAATGTCCTGAGTTTGAATTTTCAGACTGCTTGTCTTTGCTCCATAAAAAAAGAAAGTTCTTGCAGATACTTAAAAATAAACATGAATTAATTAACCTGCTTATTTCTTCAATTTTAAAATTATTTATTGTTGATACTTTTGATAATGCTGAATTCATTGATTGGCTTCATTCTACCATTTCAAAAAGAGTTATTATAAATACTTTTAGATAGGAATGAACTGGTGGATTTTCTTGTCTCTCCCATTTAAAAAAATCACTTTAGACACTTTAGATGACTGAGGAAAACTTTAACAAAAAATTGATTTATAGCTTCAAATTTGGCTATATGGCATTTATACATTTTCTTTTCCTCTTCTTTCCCCTTTTCCATCCATTCAAAGGTAATGAGCCTAGAATAGACCAGGAGCCAGAAAAGAAGCACTTCATATAGTTTGTGTGGTTGGCTTCAAACTCTATCATTTTGTTGGTTATTATTTGATTGGTATATGAGTCCACAGTAGATTAGTGATTTCAACCCATTCTGTATTAATCCAGGAAGCAGAAAAAATGGTTTTATCAATGCAAATTCATGGTATTATGCACAGCAAGATATATTAATATCATTTTTATATAATTGTTAATAATTTCTTCTAAGTAATTCAATTTTGTTCCATTCTTTTTTCTTTATCTTAATATTTCTGGAAATTACTTATATAGATGCACATCTTCCTTTTTTCAATTTTTAAAGAGTGAAAAAAATCAAAATGCTCACTTTCTTTTTTCAACATTAAAAAAAAAACTGATCTACATCTCTTTTTAATAATAATGTCTGAGTGATCTTTAAACATTTCTGTTTAATAATAGGGTAAAAACTGAGTCATTACATCTCTGATTAATAATACTGACTGAGTGATCTTTAAACATTTCTGTTTAATAATAAGGTAAAAACTGAGTCATTACATCTCTGATTAATAATACTGACTGAGTGATCTCTCAATATTATTTCATTCATTTATATTGCCAATCTTTGGTCAAAGAAACTGACCACCTGCAAATCTCTTATCTTGAAACAAAAAATCAAAGCTTCTCAAGTTTGATGGTCTGTCGCAATTTTACAAGAAAATTAACAATCACCTTTTATTTCCTCAAAGCACCTCTCTCTTTTAAAAAAAATCTTAGATACAGATAAAAACAATACAACAAAGCTGGCAATCTATAGCTATCAGAAATAGGTGTAAAGGCATTTTTGTGTTTATACAGACGTTTTCATTTTTTCACACTCTTTTGCACGTGTACATTTTTTTTATCTCCTAATCTTGATCTGATCACCTTATTTTACGCTTTCTTTCTGATCTACATTATTTTAACAAAACGAAAGTTAAATAATTTAACACATTATTCAATAAAAATATAATAAATCAATATTAAATATTATTACTGTCTCTCTCTACAACAGCTTATTTATTAAGTATTTATATAGACTATATAATAATAAATACACACATAGATCTATATATATATAAATTTTAATTAAATAATATGTATGTGGGTGAAATGAGTCATATATATATATATATTGTACCCTTTTGTTTAGGTTAGGATGAATTATTTAGATCAATTTACTAGAAAATTTTAAATTTCAAAGCTAATTAAGGGCATGATGTAAAAAATGTGTTGAGGATCTTTTAAAAATCTAGTTTGAGCAAATAAAATATTTACTGTATAATATTGTGTTAGTATTTAAAAAAAAACAGTTAACTAAAGATAAATTATAATATTGTACGGTTGGGAAAACTGGCCTTAATAAATACTGCATTAATAAGTCTTGTAAATAAATGTTTAAAGTAAATTTTGAAAGTAATAATTTAAAGTTAAATAAACAGACTATTTAATAATTTTTTTAAGTGTCATAGCATCGGCCGGGACATGAACCCGCAACCCAGGCAACTGCCTGCATGTGCAAGGCAGTCACGCTGACCTCTCGACCACCAATGCAAGACGATTTTAATAATAATTATATTTAATAATTCTACTTTAAAAATCATTTAATTAAAAGTGATAATATGGGAGAGAAGTGCATATTCGATTTTATAATATTAAAATAATTTTTCTAAATTTTGCTATAATATTATTTTTATGTAATATTTTGTAAATGAAATCATTTATTTTATTTTTTGTTAAATTATGAGTGTTTCATTTATCTTTGTAAATCATGTGATGTGTAGATATTCACACATGTTTTTGCGGAGTTTTTCTAGTAAAGTTGAAACTGTTTAAAATTCTAATATAAGATTAAAAAATAGTATATTTGGTTATCCCAGAACAAAAATAATATTAGCTGTTATAAATTTTAAGGTGGGTTTTTAAAATGAATGTAATAAGTAAAATTAAATTTTTATTTGTTTTGAAAAAATAACTATGTTTTAAAAATTTGAAACTAATAATAAATCTTGCAATATAATTTTAAAAGTTATTTTAAAGTGTTTGGTAGGTGTAAATAAAATATGAAAATTAACTAAGAATTAAATAATATAATAAAAAATAAATATATAGAAAATCATTATTTATTTATAAGGCTGAGTTGTTGTTGGCCAGGGTAGTAATAAGTTAAGCATTGTTTAAGTAACAAATCAATGAAGTAAATTGTTTAGGTATAAAAGAGCTGCACAAGTTTACAACAGTTGCTACTACTACCAATACTAATGTGATTACTATGATTCCAACATCTATCCATGGAGTAAGCTATAAAAACAAATTTATCTCTAGTAATTTACAGTTTTAAAAATTAGGAGTAACAATAATAGTCAATTGTATTTATTTTAAAATTCGTAAAGAAAGTGCAGTAATTCATTAATAAAAGATCTGAGATGTGAGGCTAAAAGCTAAGTAATTCCTTACCTACCAATTTATTAAACCTAATTTTAAATTCAATCTAACCATGAATAAATCATCAATAAATTTAAAATTATAGACTGAAATGTCTAATTATTATTTATCTATTAGTCACATAATTTTTCCTATATTAATTTGTCATACTAATATACTATGGAATTTAGCAAATTGGCCTTCACAGAGGAGGTTTTTAAAAATCTGCCCGAAAATAAAATTAAAGAAATATAAAAATACCTTTATTCAAAGGTTTTATTTAAAATAAGTTAGTAAACTTTTAAAAAACTTTTAAATTTGATCAAAGAATTATTTTAAGATGCTGAAATATTTCATTATGAAAAAATATTGGTTAATCAATTTTAAATTATCATAATAATTTTTAAAGATAAAAAAATTAAGATCGTTAACAAAATCCTTTATATCATATTAAGGAAAAATCTTTAAAAATAAGTTATTAATTGTATGCTGGTCATACAAAAGATTTTTTGAAAATAATTTATGGAAATATTTTAAACTATGTAATAAATACTGAGGAATGCTAAGTTTGGTTGCTGTATCAAAAAATACAAACCAACAGGAAATCTGAGTAAAAGATAGTAGAACTTTGGAAATTTGTTTTGTCATATAAAATTGCAAATACATTTAATAATTACTGTTTTAAATAAGAAGTACCATGAACTATTTGTATAAACTTTAAAGGCAGATCAATAGTGATTTATAAAGCAATCCGGATATGTTACAAGTTGACTTACCTTTGTTTTCGTTTTATTTTAAAGAAAAAAACGTCGTACATGTTGTTAAAGTGGAACCATCAGAGCATGAAAGTCAGTAAAAGTTTTGGTAACTAGCGCTGTACCAGGAGAAAAAATAACTTTCTTTAATGAACTTTTTTATCGATGGAGATTGTAAATATGATTTTAAATTATGTCTTTTACTAAAAAAATTAATATTAATGCTTATTTATAGAATAGAAATAGAGAAGGAACATAAAACATTAAACTCTCTATTAACCTAGTGATTAGATTCTTATTTAAAATCTTTAATATTTTTAAAAAAAACAAAACAATATTATTTTAAATTATGATAATGTGGAATAAATGATAATATGTAATGTTTTATTTAGTTCATGATCCAGAAACATCAATTAAGTAATCGCCAGTGGAGACATATTATTTATGATAACAATTGTAAGAATATTGATAATTTTATAATGCTTTTTTTTGGTGTGAATGTATGAGAACGTATATGAAAAACATGATGCATATACACAGCTTATAATTTATTTATTCATTTTAAAAATATGCCTACTTTTATTTATATTATAAGTATATTTTAATATAAGGGAAATATAAGTATATGATTCTATTATAACTGAATTTAGTGTTTATTTTAAGTGAGTAAGGTAGTAAAGTGGTATATCGATACTAATTGTTTATATTTTTGGGTTTAAGAGTTATTAAAGAATGAAGTAATTTTTTTTTTTATTGAGCAGTTAAATTGTTATTTATACGTGAATTTATTTATTGTTATGGATATGTGGGATGGAATTTAGCAATGTAGAGTGATAGATCTCTAATGATAATAGCTTGGTAATAAGTTAAATGAAACCAAGATAATGTTTTATGTAGGATTTATTTATATGGGAATAAGGGCAGTCAATAATAATGATTATGCAAGTATAGCTAACTTAGCCCCATAGCTTGTATATTTTACATGGCAGTGTTTTCCGTGTGTTGAAGTTGGATATCACATAGAGCTGAATAAATAGCCTGGACATTATATTTAGTAGTAGAGGTTATTAGACAAAGAAGTCAAATCTCATTTCTTATACACTATTACCATGATGATTATTCCATATACCTACTTGTTTATTTACTATCAAAATTTCTCGGATTACATTGTGAAGCACGGTATTTAAAATATGAAATGATGAATAAGTTTGAAGTCTGCAATTGTTATTGAAGAAGATAAGATAGATTATATTATTTTTAAGTAAAGATAGAAATAAATGCAAAGACTACAACAATGTAATTTGTCAGTAAAGAATAATAAAACTTTTCATATTTTTGAAACTGATTGTTATTTATTACAAATGAATAAATGATAATTAAAGTTGTTCTATAAAGCTGTTGTTTAATTATTAAGTTTTTAAAAGACTTAATTATGATGCATATTTTTACAAGTAAAGGGGATAAAACTAAATTGTGTTTTTGTAGAATATAAATAATCATCAGTTTGTACAAGTTATTCTATAATAATAATACATCAGTATGTACATTCTATTTGACATTAAAATTAATGATTAGTAAGCAGTCTAGGTTAATTGCTATGATATTAATTAAAGTTATTCACATTATTAATAAGTTAGGCATGACTATTTGGAATAGTAAAATTATTTTGAAAAGAACTAAATAACAATAATAAATGCATATTGAATTAAATAACTTATCATATTTTTTTTAAAACTTACTGACTTAATGAAACTTAATGGAAATGTAATAGAGATACTATGTTGATATTTTTAATAATAGATGTTTTGTTTTATAATACAATGTTCTGTATTCCATATTTTATTTTACTTAATCTATTTTTTAAAGTACATAAATGGGAGTAAACAAAGTTCATGAATGTTGTAAATAATGTACATGTTTTAGTGTTGAGTTTATTAATAAAATTTGTTAAGTTTGTTTTATAAACTTTGGTGTTGACGCAATTTCTCCACATGGCAGTTACATAATCACAGATAACTAGAATTAAGATATAATATTTGCACAACATAAATAAAACTATTATTTAAGAATTATATTTTCTTGATATGATTTTCTTTAAGAAACATCATTTATCATATCATTATTATGGTCATAGAATAATTATAAAAGGTAATAGCCTGAAATCCGAGCACGGCCGCTTGGGGCATTGTTTATGTGTCAAAACACATAAAAATCCCGTTTTGGTGGCCACGGCCTTACAAGCTAATACAACATTTACGTATTGTATTAACCCATTGAGCTAGGCCACTTTACATGACATCGCACAAAAATATTACGGCCTGTTTTGTGCTTCGAAGCTATTTATGCACATTCATTCTTTTCATAGCTGATTACCATATCACTAGAGTGTGTTTAAATTTCAAGGCAGTATGACTTTTTCAAATCTCTGTAATAAAGTAATGTCATTTCGAGTTATAAAATGTTGTTAATTATTAAGAATTGTCATATGGTCCCCACCCTTCCCGAAAAAAAGGTTAATATGTAAAAAAATTGGCAAAGTGTATGTTCGAACAGGCTTCGACAAAGCTCACATGCTAAGTAATGTTTCAGCATGGTGCAGAAAATATTCGAGACCACTAAAAGATCTGAGATGAATGTGCAATTTGGAAACTTTTTTTCAGATAAATTGCTGAGTACAGAAAGTGTGTGAGATTGTCCTTTTTTTATTTTGTCAGGCACAAGTAATGTCCACTTTTTATTACAGCAATAAAATCAAATAAATAATTTTAAAAAGTCCAAAGTTTGTGTCCTTTTTTTTTTGTTTTTTATTTCATTAAAAATTGACAAGTACTTGGATTCAATTTTTTGCAGCAGGGTTAAAATAAATGACGACTTTGGTTGACTTTTTGTTAAGAATAACAAATTATGAAATACACCCCACCGCCACCCCCAAAAGCAGTTTATTGTAGAAGGCTAAAAAAAAAAAAAAAAAAGGTAATTTGAATGAAATAGAAATCAAAGTAAAAAGTGAGAAAAAGTTGTTTCAAAAAAAGGTTAAATTCTTGACTTTTTGGTTACAATTCTTTTTTCGAGTGTGGGTGGGTGTTTGAAAAAAATTTTTGAATCGGCAAAAACACAGAAGTAAATTTGGTTTTAATATTAAAAAAACAATTACGTCAACCAAAAAGAAATCAAAATTTGAAACAAGTCCCAAAGTTGATTCTCTTTTTTCATCACTGTTAAAATAATTGACTAATTTTGTTGCCTTTTTGTTAGGAATAAACAGTACAAATCCCCACCTCCCTCCCCCACTCAAAAAGCTGTTTCTTGTATTAGCCAAAAAAAGGCTAATTCAAACATAATCTAAATCAAAGTGATAACAAGTTGTGTTTAAAAAAAAAAGTAAAAATTAATAATAATAATAAGAAAAACCATTTAGTCAAATCCCCCCCCAAAAAAAAATAAATAAAAGAAAGGTAGAATTAAGTTCTAAACAAGTCGCAAATGATTGTATTCTATTTTTTCGGCAGTGGGATTCAAACAAATTTTTTTGACATCGTGAAACAATCCTAAGTTATCAAATGATAAAAAGAAAAAATACAATTAGCAAAATTTGTTGAAAAAATATCAGGTTCCAACAAAAAACCCACAAAAAGTAATGAAAATGAATATCAAAATTTGTTTAATAATAAAAAAATCATGTTCTAAATGAAATGAAAATTATTTGTTTAATCAATATTAGAAAAAAACAAAAAAATCATTGTTGTATAAAAAAAGAAAAAAATTGTGGCGGCCCGGTAACGTTATATTTCATTGATTTTGTCTAGCATCAATGCTCTAAGTAGCTTTTCCCGGATTTCAGGCTTTTACCCTATAAAATGTTTATATAGAATTACAGTATTATTTTGGTCGCCATATATTTTCAGGTTATAAAATCATGTCACATATTTATTTAAGATGCCATATGAATAATAAAAGATTACATTATATTATTATTTATTATTATACATGATTATTATTACAATGAGAAAAGAGATGAGATTAAACTATACATTGAAGACTATTATTATTATTTTATTATTAATAGTATTAGTCAGATGTAGTTAGGAATGATATTAAATCCCTTATCATGCTTGATTACAACGATTATAATCACCTAGAATTATTTTAAAAGAACCTGAGATTATTAAACAATTCAAAACAAAGCAAAACTCTCCATACAGTAGTGCCATCTTGTGCTAACAAGAGCAATCAATGTATGCCAGAAGGCTTGTGCATAAAATCCCCATCTAGTGCCTACCCATCCGATATCCCCAGACTAGTTTCTGGCTTTTGGCCTTCATCAGTGAGTTGCCTTGGATCTGAGAGCACTGCAACTAGATCATATGATATAATACAACCCTCCAGCAGCCACCTTTTAACTCTACTTAACTTATAAAGTATGAGAATGAAATTGAAAACACAATAATATTTTCAATCCAAGCTCAATAGCTTATATAGTCATATGAGTTTGAACTCAATTCAGAACCCATACATTTTGGTGTCTTTGGCTCTTTAACAACCATAACCACCACTATCCTATTAGGCAGGATTGGTGTTAAACCACTAAAGATCACATGGTCACTATCTCATAGTAACACATAAATGTTATTAAACAATTCAAAACAGAGCAAAACTCTCCATACCATAGCACCATTTTGTACAAGCCAGAAACTGGTCTGGGAATATTGGATGAGTAGGCACTAGATAGGTATTTTATGCACAAGCCTTCTGGAAGCCATTCATTGCTCTTGTTAGCCAAGATGGACTACAGTATGGAAAGTTTTGCTTTGTTTTGAATTGTTTAATAACATTTATGTGCTAGTATGAGATAGTGATCATGTGATATTTAGTGGTTTAACCTGAGATTATTTGAGCTAGATTATTTAGATAAAGATATGAGGATTATTTTATTGAGAGAATTTTAATTAAGTAAGTAATTATTGAAGATGTAGGAATGTTATAGATTTATTGTTTGAGATAATAGGAGGGGATAGTATTCTTATGTCATTGAGGTAGTATGTTATGGAATATTGGTGCATTGTATTCGTCTTGCCACTTGTAAACTCACTTCATAGTCTCATGATTTTTATTAGATATTTATTTAATTTATAAAACAGAACTATATTATAAACAATGAGGATTGCCAATTCCTCTACAAGCTTTATGATAAATGCTTAGCCAGAGCCAACACTTAAAATATCTCTGTCAGGAACCCTCTCCAAACCCTTGACCATGGTTTTGGGTATTGGCATTCCTCAGAGAGGTGTCAGGGTAGGTTCAGACACAAGATCTAAAAGTACCAACCTAAAGCCAAGCACTTATCTAAAAGTTATCTATTGAGGGGACAATCTGAAATGAGTTCCAAAGCCTGGAACCATGGTCAGGAGTTTGAGGAGGGCTTCCTGACAGGGATATTTTAAGTGCTGGCTCTGGCTAAGCATTTATCATAAAGCTTGTAGGGGAACTGGCAATCCTCATTGTTTATAACTTAAAAGCTTAAGAGATATGGTCATGTCATCTATGACTCTTATTTTGACTATTTATAGTCTGTGCCATAAGTCTTATACAATTTACACTGCTAAGACTAGTAATATATGGTATAGCTGAAGATCTATCAGCCCCATATAGCTATTTGAGTTGGATAGCTGGGTTTGAAGACATGTAGATGTCTGAAAATTTCAGATTTTACACTCAATAGATAATCTTTAGATAAGTGCTTGGCTTTGGGTTGGTATTTTTAGATCTAGTGTTTGAGCCTACCATGACACCTCTCTGAAGAATGCCAAAGCATGATACCATGGTCAGAGGTTTGGGGAGGGGTTACTGACAGAGATATTTTAAGTGCTGGCTCTGGCTAAACATTTGTCATAAAGCTTGTAGAAGAATTGGCAATCATCATTGTTTATAACTTACAAGCTTAAGAGATAGGGTCATGTGATCTATAACTCTTATTTAGAACTATATTTTTATTTATTAGTTAAAGCTAACTCAATAACTTAAACATTGGAGGATATATTTATTATGGATTAGATACATTTTAAATGAACATGATTATTTATCTGATCTAGATCAATTTATTATTATTACATATTTCCTGAAAGTGAGGGTACAACCGGTAATAGCAAATAGGTACCCAGATATTTTGGCATTGATATATGTTAGGGAGATTTAGTGATAGTTGTATATTTGTTAATAAAAAGTAGTGTATAAATTAAAATGTAATTTTATGATTATTAATAATCATATCTTGTTAAGTATAAGTAGTTTAGTCATGTTACAATAGCAGTGGTTAATTATTTAAAATTTGATTATGAGATTGAAATAGATATTTTATTGTTAAAAGTATTATAAGTTCAAGTGGTATCTATAATCTGATTATTTAAAATAAAATATTAATATGTTTTTTGTAAATTAGTAAGCAAATAAGTATCTAAGATATGCAAATGTGGCTAATAATTATTTTATTTTATGACCATGTCAATTATTAAAGTATTTTAAAATAAATATTGAATATATTCTATTATGTCCAAATTTATCTGTGAATTGTGTATGTGGGATTTGATAACATAACACCTGTAATTTTGTTGGATATATGTATTATAATTTAGGGAGTATTAAGTGGTGTAAGTTCTTTAGATGGTGATATTTTATTGTTTACTGTAGATGTGGGTTAGGTGGAAATAGAAAGGCTAGTAGGGAATTATTTTATGAAATATATTTATAGTAATACTGTACACTGTTTAAAATTGAATTTTGGAAAATATTTAAAAATGAGTAATTGGGATAAAAAGTTAGAGACCGAGATGTCTGTTTTTATTATTGATTGTAATATTTGTGATGAGAAAAAAGAAGAAGAATTAGCAAATTTTGAGACAATTATAGATAGTACTCAAATTATGAATAGTGAAATAAAGGAAGAGGAGAAAGAGATGGGTAGAAATAAAAATAGTAGAGGTAAAAGTAGTAAAAACTGAAAAAAATATAGAAAACCTCTCAATGTTAGATGTAATGAAGTATTTTGTTGATTTGCTGAATATGAAATTTGATTCAATGAAAGAAGATATGAATACAAATAGTAAAGCTTCAGATACTAAATTTGATTTTCTGAAAGAAGAGATAAATAAAAGTAGAATAACTTCAAATGCTACATTTGATTATTTTAAAGAAGATATGAAAGAGGAGAGTAATAAGAGAGGTATTAAATTTGATTCTTTGAGAGAAGATATCAATAAAATTAGTAAATCTTTAGATGCTAAATTAGATTCTCTTAGAAAAGATAATAGAACTCTTAGAGAGGATATGAATAAAAATAATATAAAACTGGAATTTCTTAGTGAAGATATTAAAGAAGTTAGAGAAGACATGAATAAAAATAGTGAAAAAATTAAATTTTATATAAACAATATAAATCAAAAACTCAGTGAAACTTGTAAAACTGTGGAAAATTTTAAAGAAGAAGTAAAGGATAAGTTTGATAGTCTTGATTTGAAATTTTACAAGAATGAGGAGGTCATTGAATTTTTAAAAATGAAGGTTATACAAATTGATGACAAGAATCAGGAATTGTTATAAAAAAATGTTGTGAATTTTCTGAAAACACTGTTAAAAATTTAAAGAGTCAAATAGAAGAATCTGTTAATCAATGTAAGAGTAATAATTATTATTTAGCTTTAAAAATAGATAATTATAAGTTGGATATTAGTAATGAGATGTGTGAGGTGAAAGGCTATATTGATCATATTAGTGAAAAAGTTAAGATCATTGAGAATGAAGTAGTTCAAACTAAAATTGGTATAATGGAGGTAGTTGAGAATGAAGTAAGTAGAAAGATAAAGGAGATAGGAATACCAAAATGGGATGAAAAGATAAGAGTTAAGATTGTGTCTCTTGAAATAAATCTATAGTCTATTGAGATAACTAAGATAGATTTAAATATGAATAAAGAACATATTAATTTAGTCAGTAGAGATGTAGAAGAAAATAAGTAAATTGTTGAAATAACAGATAAAGAAAGTCTACAAGTCATTAACGTAGTTAATGAAGATATTAACTTGTGTAATAGTTTGATAGAAGAAAATAAAGATTCTATAAAATTAGTGGATAAAGATGTACATGTTAATGTATTATCGGTTAAATTAGAAGATGATGATTTAAAAAAGACAAATCTTATGGTGAGATATATACTAAAGAAACTCAGTTATTTGTTGATAAAATTATTTCAGATAATGAAATAGTTCATGAAGAGGTAGAGATTCATAAGAAGTCTGTTGGATTGGCTACTAAAGAATTAAACACAAATATACCATTTGTTGAATTGATAAATATGATGGGGGAAGATAAAAGATTGATGGATTTGATAGAAGGGATATTGAATTCATTAAAAAGAATGGTGAGTTATTTGAGGAAGAACCTAAAGAATATTTTTATTTGGCTAATACTATTATAGGAGTGGATTAATCTTACAAGAAGTTAGTTTATAAAGAAACTATGGATAAATTTAAAAATTTTGATGAATTTTATAGTGATGAAAAAATTGATATTTTTTTAGGGATAAAATTAGTTTCTTTAGATAAGAAATATCTAGATTTATTAGAAAATGAATTACTTAAAATTACTAACAAAACTAGTAACAGGTATAAAGATGAAATGCCAGATGTCATTCAGAAATGTAGTGTTAGCTATGGAAACATTTTTCCCAGTTTAGCATTTATAAAGAGGTATTATTTAGAGAATTAAAAACTTTATATTTAATGGTAAGCTTAGGGAAGAAAAAAATAATTTAATTAAAGATGTAGATAAAGCAAAAGTGAAACTTAAATGTATAAAGCAAAAGAATCTTAAAATAAATTTTCTTAGGAAAAATTGTGATAAAGAGAAAAATACAGGAAAAGCTAGGGTGAGATTTAAAGAAGTGAAAAAAGAATTAGATGTTTATTTTGGAACTGAAAAGTTGCAAAAATATAAAGATAAATAATACTTAAATAATACATTTATGGAAAAAATGTTATAACATTTTAAAGAAATAAAGATGAGACTTTAGGATGTTATAACCTGATGTTTAAAAAAGATAAAGAAAGTGTAGATGATAATTTTGTTTAGAAGTATTTTCTGGTTAAAATTTTATGTGATGTTCCAATGCTTTATGAAATTTTTATGTTAAAATAATTTATTATGATATACAATGACATAGGATAAATTTAGCCATAAAGGTAATGAAAATTATAATTATAGGTTAAATAGATTGAAGATGAATGGTTAATTTAAAATTTTATCTGGAGGGGGAGGATATATACCCTTTTGTTTAGGTTAGGATAAATTATTTAGATCAATTTACTAGAAAATTTTAAATTCCAAAGCTAATTAAGGGCATGATGTATATAATGTGTTGAGGATCTTTTTAAAATTTAGTTAGAACAAATAAAAATATTTACTGAATAATATTGTGTTAGTATTTTAAAAACAACAGTTAACTAAAGATAAATTATAATATTGTATGGTTGGGAAAACTGGCCATAATAAATACTGCATTAATAAGTCTTGTAAATAAATGTTTAGATTAAATTTTAAAAGTAATAATTTAAAGTTAAATAAATAGACTATTTAATAATAATAATTATATTTAAAAATTCTACTTTAAAAATCATTTAATTAAAAGTGATAATATGGGAGACAAGTGCATATTCGATTTTATAATATTAAAATAATTATTCTAAATTTTGTTATATTATTTTTATGTAATAGTTTGTAAATGAAATCATTTATTTTATTTTCAGTCAAATTATGATTGTTTCATTTATCTTTGTAAATCATGTGAAGTGTGATATTCACACATGTGCTTGTGGAGTTTTTCTAGTAAAGTTGAAACTATTTTAAAATTCTAATATAATATTTAAAAATAGTATATTTGGCTATCCCAGAATAAAAATAATATTAGCTGTTATAAATATTAAGCTGGGTTTTTAAAATGAATGTAATAAGTAAAATATTTTTTTTATTTTGTTTTGAAAAAATAACTAATTTTAAAAAACTTGAAACTAATAAAAAATATTGCGATACAAATTTAAAAGTTATTTTAAAGTGTTTGGTAGGTGTAAATAAAATATGAAAATTAACTAAGAATCAAATAATATAATAAATAATAAATATTTAGTAAATCATTATTTATTTTAAGGTTGTGTTGTTGTTGGCCAGGGTAGTAATAAGTTAAGCATTTTTTAAGTAACCAATCAGGGAAGTAAATTGTTTAGGTATAAAAGAGCTGCACAAGTTTACAACAGTTGCTACTACTACCAATACTAATGTGATTACTACGACTCCAACTTCTATCCACAGAGTAAGCTATAAAAACAACTTAATCTCCAGTAATTTACAGTTTTAAAAATTGGGAGTAACAGTAATAGTCAATTGTATTTATTTTAAAATTCGTGAAGTAAGTGCAGTAATTCATTATTAAAAGATCATATAATACTGAGATGCAAGGCTACAAGCTAAGTAATTCCTTACCTACCAATTTATTAAACCTAATTTTAATGTCAATCTAAACATGAATAAATCATCATTAAATTTAAAAATATAGTTAGAAATGTCTAATTATTAATTTTCTATTAGGCACATAATTTTGCCTATATGAATTCATCATACTAATTTACTATTGAATTTAGCAAATTGGGCTTCACAAAAGAAGTTTCTAAAAATCTGCTGGAAATTAAAATTAAAGAAATATAAAAATACCTTTATTCAAAGGATTTATTTAAAATAACTTAGTAAACTTTTAAAAAAACTTTTATATTTGATCAAATAATTATTTTAGATGCTGAAATATTTCATTATGAAAAAATATTGGATAATCAATTTCAAATTATCATAATAATTTTTAAAGATAAAAAAATGAAGATCGTTAACAAAACGCTTTATATCATATTAAGAAGAAATCTTTAAAAATAAGTTAATTATTGTATGCTGTTCATACAAAAGATTTTTCGAAAATTATTTATGGAAATATTTTAAACTATGTAGTAAATACTGAGGAATGCTAAGTTTTGTTGCTGTATCAAAGAATACAAACCGATGGGAAATCTGAGTAGAAGATTGTAGAACTTTGGAAATATGTTCCATCATATAATATTGAAAATACATTTAATAATTACTGTTTTAAATAAGAAGAATTATGAACCATTTGTATAAACTTTAAGGGCAGTTCCATAGTGATTTATAAAGCAATCCAGGTATTTTACAATTTGACTTTTGTTTTCATTTTATTTGTTTAAAAAGAAACATTGTCATACATGTCATTAAAGTGGAACCATCAGAGCATGTAAGTCAGTAAAAGTTTTGTTAAGAAGTGCTGTACCAGGAGAAAAAGACACTTTCTTTAATAAATTTTTATCGATGGAGATTGTAAATATGATTTTAAATTATTTCTTTTACTAAAAAATGAATATTAAGGCTTATTCATAGAATAGAAATAGAGAACAAACATGAAAAATAAAGTTTTTACCAATTTAGTGATTAGATTCTTATTTAAAATCTTGGTTGTCATCTGATCCTTCATGTCAGCCATTGGATGGCGCTATTTGTAGCTAAATTTCTAGTAATATGCTGTTTCCATGGCCGCACCCAAGCCTTTAAGCATTCTTTCTAAAATAAATCCTAGAAAGATTGTTAACTCAGAGTTAATTCTTCTTTCTACGATAAAACCTAGAAGGTGTGTTGACTGGGCTTAGCGGCTAATGGTGTGGCTTTTTCCTATGCTAAAAGCAGAGGAAAATGCCTTAGTTGTTTGTGTCATGTGCTACATCATAATGCTGTGTTATGTTTTGATGTAACAATATTGTACGAGGGTGTGTTATCTTGATCATGTCAAAATTATTTAAATTTTCATTGGTGACTTTTTTTTAGACAAATTGATGTACTGTTACCTTTTAACAATTTTAACAGTGTCATGATTGTTCCTCATAAAGCCTAAATTATAGATGAGGGTGGGGTAGCATAAAATTTTTAACGATCATGCTTTGAGTCACGTTTTAGCAAGAAATTTTCCGAGAACAAAAAAATGGCTAATTCCAATACAGAAAACTTGAAAAGATGGAAATTGTCAGACATGGAAGCTGGTGCTGGAACATATTTCTACAGCAGAAAAATAAAACATCCTGATGCTGAAAGAAAAGATTGGATTGTGCGGCAAATATATGCAGATTTGAGGTTCAAAAACATCTTTTGACTTTCATTTGTAAGTCTGACAGAAATGTTCACTTTGTAAAGGCAAGCTTGTTTGAGGGATTCCAAATGGCCTTCATCAAATGTAAAATATAAAAGAAGTAACTTCAATTTTTATTTAAACATACATCTCTTCTCCAATAATTGTTGTTGTCGGCAATCAAATGTAAAATAAAAGAAGTAACTAAAATTTTTATTTAAACATAGCCCAAAAAACCTTACTTCTCCCAATAATTGTTGTCTTCGGCAATCAAATGGTCAAATAAAAGGAATGTCAATTATTCTTTAATCATATAAAAAAAACATCTCCCACTAATTGTTTTCGGCAATCAAATGTAAACCAATAAAAGTAAGACCGTAAATGATTATTTAAACATAACCCACATTACAATTTGAACATACACCAAAAAAAGACCCACTCTTGTCAATAAAAATTAAAGAAACCACTATTATAGTCCCGTTGTCAAACCAAATATTATTTGGGAAACCCAAATAATTTATAAATGAAAAAAAAAAGTCAAATCGTTTGTCAAACAAATGGTGACCAATAAAAGTAAGTTAAATTTTGATTTAAACATACACACATACAAAAAAAATGCAAACCCTTTCTCCCAATAATTGTTATCAGCAATCAAATGTAAAAAATAAAAGGTAATGTACAATTATTCTTTAATCGTACACAAAAACACTCTTCCCACTAATTGTTGTCAGCAATCAAATGTAAAGCACTAAAAGTAAGGTAAACCAATTATTTTTTTAAATGTAACCCAAATTACTATTTGAACATACACCAAAAAAGACCCTCTTGTCAATAAAAATGAAAGAAACAACAACTATTCTTGTCCCATTATCAAAAATATTAGGTTTTTGGAAACTAAAACAATAATTTATAAACGAAACCAAAAGTCAAATCAGTTGTCAATCAAATGTAACCAATAAAAGTAACTTCAATTTTTATTGAATCATACACAAAAAAAAACAACCCCTTTCTCCCAATAATTGTCGTCGGCAATCAAATGTAAAGTAAAAGGAACATAAATTAATATTTAATCATCACCCAAAAACACCCACGCCTCTCACTAATTATTGTCAGCAATCAAATGTACACCACCACTAAAAGTAACAAACTATTCTTTAAATGGTTACACCCCTTCTCCCAATAATTGTTGTCTACAATCATACACAAATAACACCCTTCCCAATAATTTGTGTCAATCAAATGTAAACCAATAAAAGAAAGACCGTAACTTATTATTAAAACGTAACCCAAATTACTATTTGAACATACACCAAAAAACACCCTCTTGTCAATAAAAATTAAACAACAACTATTATTGTCTCATTGTCAAAAATATTTATTTGAAGAAAAAAAATCATAATTTATAAACGAAAGGAAGTCAAATCGGTTGTCAATCAAATATAAACCAATAAAAGTAACTTAAATTTTTATTTAAACATACACACACACACACACACGAAAAAAACACTTCTCCCAATAATTGTTGTCGGCAATCAAATGTAAAACTATAAAAGTAACAACGCACATTATTATTTAATCGTACACAAAAACACCCCTCCCACTAATTGTTGTCGGCAATAAAATGTAAACCTATCAAAGTAATGTCAATTATTATTTAAAGAACCATCAAAAAAGCCCATTCTCTCTTGAATTTTGTCAATCCAATTTTACAAAAACAGTAATACTATTTAAAAAAAACACAAATTACTTTTTGAACACACACCAAAAAAGACCATCTTGTCAATAAAAATTAAAAAAAAACAACTATTATTATCCCATTGTCAAAAATATTATTTGGGAAAAATAATTCAGAAACAAAAGAAAGTAAACTTTGTAAACAAAAAAAGAAGTCAATATTAATAGAGAATCGCCAGCCTGTGAGCATTATATTAATGTGTTTTTGGTTAGAAATAGCGCCATCCCATGTCTGACACGAAGGATCAGATGAGAACCAAATACTTTAATTTTTTTCTTGTTTTTTTAAAAAAAAAAAACAATATTATTTTAAAGTATGATAATGTGGATTAAATGATAATATGTAATATTTTATTTAGTTTGTGATCCAGAAACATCAATTAAGTAATCGCCAGTGGATACATATTATTTATGGTAACAATTGCAAGAATATTGATAATTTTCTAATGTATTTTATTATTTTTTTTGGTGTGGATGTATGAGAACATATATGAAAAACACCATGCATATACACAGATTATAATTTATTTATTCATTTTAAAAACATGCATCCTTTTATTTATATTATAAGTATATTTAATATAAGGGAAATATAAGTATATGATTCTATTATAACTGAATTTAGAGTTTATTTTAAGTGAGTAAGGTAGTAAAGTGGTATAAAAATACTAATTGTTTATATTTTTGGGTTTAATAGTTATTAAACAATGAAGGAATCTTTTTTTATTGAGTAGTTAAATTGTTATTTATACGGAATTTATTTATTGTTATAAAAATGTGGTAAGGAATTTAGCGATGCAGAGTGATAGATCTCTAATGATAATAGCTTTGTAGTAAGTTACATGAAACCAAGATAATGTTTTATGTAGGATTTATTTATATGGGAATAAGAGTAGTCAATAATAATGATTATGCAAGTACAGCTGACTTAGCCCTAAAGCTTGTATATTTAACATGGCAGTGTTTTCCGTGTGTTGAAGTTGAATGTTCCATAGAGCTGAATAAATAGCCTGGACATTATATTTAGTAGTAGAGGTTATTAGATAAAGAAATAATTCCTCATTTCTTGTACACTGTTACCATGATGATTATTAGATAGCTGGATTTTTGGACATTTAAATGTCTGAAAGTTTCAGATTTTCTTCTCAATAGTTAGGCATTGATAAAATGCTGGACTAGTTCTAGTATTTTTATTCCCTAGCACCTCACTGATGATGCTAAAGGCAAAAACCATGGTCTGAGGTTGAGGGTATTTTTGAAGCTTCATAAGAGTTTGTTTTTAACTTACTCTATATATAACATTCGTAAATACGAGCTTTATTAAAATTAGGTCATCTGACTTGATTTTTTATCAATTCAATTTTAGTTTTTTGCTATTAATGCTTTGCCAATTTTATATTGCTAGAGCTATTAATATATGGTGTATCTGAACTTAGTTCAGTCCCATACAGCTATTTGAGTTAGATAACTGGATTTTTGGACATTTAAATGTCTGAAAGTTTCAGATTTTCTTCTCAATAGTTAGGCATTGATAAAATGCTGGACTAGTTCTAGTATTTTTATTCCCTAGCACCTCACTGATGACACTAGAGGCAGAAACCGCGGTCTGAGGTTGAGGGTATTTTTGAAGCTTCATAAGAGTTTGTTTTTAACTTACTCTATATATAACATTCGTAAATACGAGCTTTATTAAAATTAGGTCATCTGACTTGATTTTTTATCAATATATATATATATATATATATATATATGATCACTAAATGAAGCTTTATAAATAGCTCAAACAAGCATTGTTTACATAAGCAGTTGATAAAGATAGAATTCAAAATCTCTATATGTTCTTCTTAGTTCCAGGCCAGCTGATTTTGAGCTAAATGGCTCATGTCAGTGAAAGGCTGGGAGACTAGAAACTAGACCTAAATACTGACTCAAATAGTCAGCACTTATGAAATCCCTTTCTATCAATATGAAAGCATGAATTTTTCAGATACATAATTGTTTTCAAATCCAACTTAACAAACTAGATAGCTATATGGGCCCGAATATATATATATATATATATATATATATATATATATATATATATATATATATATATATATATATAAACATTACAAGCATAAAGCTAAACTAGTCAATATAAAATCAAAACTACCCCAA